>OLMO02000277.1:2792945-2825210 GCA_900291935.2 Cassiopea xamachana
TGGGAACCTGAGAGTATGTTGCTTATAGTTGGTGAATGGCCACAGAGCTGCTTATGCAATTCCATGCACACTGTAGTAGCTTGTTGCAGTTTTTTTCTTGTAGACGTTTATACTTATAGAAAAAATATAAATTTATATAGGTAATAAAGTGGATTCAAAAATGACATTTTCTTCAATTACATTTCGATATGAATAATGACAAGAAAGGAAAGATAATTCAGTTGCAACTGAAGAAATATGTATTTTTGAATTTAGTATGCTTAGTTTTTATGCATCCTGTTTGCAGAGGCGGCTTTGAATTATTTTTTTTGATATATGGAAGTAACCGACACTGATACTAATCTCCATTAACAACCCTCAGAAGTTACCTGAAATTGGCTAGGCATACAAGATTCTTATCATCTTCCTTTCAGATTATGCCACTTCACTGTGCGGCAATAAACCCAAACACAAAGTATTTGCAGCAACTTTTCTCGGTTGTTCCGGATTATCAAGTGAAGGATAACATAGGCAGAATGTTAATACACTATGCTGCAGCTTGCGAAGGAGCAGGTCCTTTGAAATTTCTGCTCTCCAGGTATTTGAAAGGTTACGGAATATAATACTCTTGATAATTACAGTTAAATTGCTTAGAAATTTAGGTATAGCTGACGTGATGTTTATTGTGTAAAAAATGAAATTGATACCAGTAACAGTAATGGATATAGGAAAGATCTGGGTTCGATTCAGTTTATATCCTTCCAGGAAATACTGTAGTGTTTTGTACCGTTATTTCCTGCTTTATGCTTCAATTTGATTCTTCAATGTTTCAATGTTGTTATATTGAATCCTACATGAATAAAAATTTCACCGGAAAAACTATGTTGTGCATGTTACAAGTGTTTTGGTTTCTGTTACCTTTGTATCACACGAGCTTGGAAGCACATTAATTGCAGTAAAACGCCTACGATTGGAGCTATTTTCAGCATGTTGTTATTGAGTGATATCTGTTGATTGCTGTATGGCTCAAAATTTTCAAGCCTAAGCTCTTTCGTTTCAATAGAGGTGCTGATCCAAATGGTGTTGACACAAAAGGAACAACACCACTGATGATTGCTGCCAAGCTGGGAAGAGATGAAAATGTACTTGCATTGGTAACTGCTACAATTTCTGAAGATGAAGATAATTCTGATGATTCTGATGATGCTGATGATGAGATTGAAGGTACAGCGAAACGCGAAGAGCAGAAGCGAGTGAACATCAATGCTAAACACCGCACAACTACCAAGGCTCCATTACACTACGCAGCAAAGAATGGTCATGAAGTATGCCTTCTTTCTTGACTTATGCAACTAGGAACTTAGATTTCATAAGGCGTTTAGATGTTCTGAAATATTAAACAGGTCCCTGTAAATGAATGAATGAATGAGTGAGTAAGTGAGTGAGTGCGTGAGTGAGTAAGTGAGTGAGTGGGAAGTGAACAAGTGAATGAGAGGTTGGGGGAGAGTGTGTGTTTTTGGGTGTGCATGGCTTGGTATGTGTATTAAAACGTCCATTTCTGTTTCAGTGTTTTTCGGTTTTTATATGTATGTGTCCTTGTTTCTTTCCTTATCTATCTGACAATGTGTACCTATATCTATGTTTATTTCTTTCTATGTTCATTCATCGTTTTCCTTCCATACATGATGATGTATTCCTTTCAGAGCACTGTAGCTCTACTAGTGGAACATGGAGCTCAAGTAAATCTTCCTGCGGGTGCGGATAAGAGCAACTACACTGCTTTGGTATTTGCTGCTGAGCAGGGACATTTGAATGTTGTAAAGAAGCTTGTCGAGCTTGGTGCTAGCCCTGATGTTAGAGGTAAACGTGAATGTTTTTGGTAGCTCAAAATCTACCTACTCATTTGCATTATTGGCTTTTGTGATATCTTTATGCATGGCATATTTGAATAAGAACGTTATCATACATATATTTAAATGTATGTGTTTGGTATTTATTTTTTGATGTATATATATAATTTATTTATTTATTATATATATATATATATATATATATATATATATATATATATATATATGAATGCTACATTATGTTTCCACGAATGGGTTTCCTCTATAACAATCTTCGATACGCAGATGACACAGCATTGATTGCAGATAGTGAGGAGAAGCTACAAAGGTTATTGAAAGTTTTTGCAAAGGGAAGTGAGAGACTTGGTTTAAGGATAAACTGTGACAAAACTTATGTTTTGGTTGCCAGCAAGAAGGCGCAGGCTCCGGTATGTAGTGTGGTAGTGAACAGTGTGCAGATAAAGCAAATAGATCATTTCAAGTACTTAGGCAGTTGGAAAACATCGGATGGGAGATCAGATATGGATATTAGATGTAGAATTGGACAGGCTGAGCAAGCATTTATGAATATGAAAAATGTATTAATGTATAAATGTATAAATAAGAATATGGAGTAAAAACTTAAGGCAACAGAAATGTGGTTCTGGAGAAAGATGATGAGGATATCATGGACAGAAAAACTGACTAATGAAGTAGTGTTGGAAAAGATAGGGTCAGAAAGACAACTTTTAACCACTATCAGAAGGAGACAGTGGAGATTTGTTGGGCATGAGTTGAGAAGAGAAAGAGGGATGGAGAAAAATATCTTGGAAGCTGAAATGACAGGGAAAAGGGCAAGAGGAAGACAGAGATTGAAGATGTTAGATTGGATAATGGAGAGATTTAGAGTTAAAGATAGAAAACAGTTAGCCAATGTTACAAGAGATAGGAAAAGATATATATATATATATATATATATATATATATATAATTTATTTATTTATATATATATATATTATTTATTTATATATATATATATATATATATATATATATATATATATATTTATGAATGCAACATTATTTTTCCACTAATGGTTTGAATTTGGATTGGTCTTCTAATTTTGATTAAAATTTAAAGTCAAGTCTGACAGTTCAAGAATCTTGCTTCATATTTTACTGGTTCTGCCATAGCAAAATGGTATGCTCAATTGAAATGCGTGAGTTAGCTCTGAAAGTGAAACAGTTTCAAGTGTTTATTGTCTGTTTGTGTGTTGCCATGTTGCTACACTTATTGACCACTTCACAGCACAGCACGCAGGCATCCATACTTGAAAAGCTTCGTTTTTTATTACCTCTGTTCATTTATTACTTTTTCATTATTTATCTTTCATTTTGTAGTGAGACACCGCAAGACTGCGCTGATGATTGCTGCTCAGAATGGCAACTACCCTGTTATGTCATACTTGTTACGAATCGGTGTTGATCCGGATGCTAAGGATTCCTCCTTGAATACTCCGATTCATTATGCCTCTGCATATAATTGGTATCACTGTTTGAAGTTATTGCTTGATGCTGGTGCAGATCCCAATGCAGCAAATGATTGGAATGTAAAGGATTTAGGCTACTAGTCATTTTTATTTACTAAACTGCTTGCGTTTTGAGTTACTAGACACAAAAATATTTGCGAATCTGTCATTGCAACATCTCAACATACTAAATTTGGCTGCCTGTACTGCTTAGTGAACGCTAGAAATTCCAACAAACGCTTTAAATTTCCGACAGATGTTGTGCTACAGATAAGTGGTAGGAGATGTAGACACCATGTCACTGGTGGTTATTATTTTTAGTGATTTTTCATGTTAGCTTTCTAAAACTCTTATTTCCCTTTGTCTTTTGCAGACGACGCCCCTCTCAATTGCGCTGCAGAAGGATAACCTTAAATGTGCCGAACTGCTGCTCAGTACTGATGTAGATATCAACTTTCCAGATGACAAAGGCTCTACTGTACTGATGAATCAATTGCTTTCTAATTTTGACAAAAGTAGCTTGGAGAAAGTGAGATTTCTTGTAGGGACAAAGGGTGCTGATGTCACAATAAAAGATATGACTGGGAGTACTGCTGTATGTAGCCCATCTACTATTTCTAAGGCTATAAATTTATAAGGCAATGGATCACATCACAGTTTCAATTTATTTATTGGACGCTTGTGTCGTTGTTGTATGGCTGGATATATCGGAAAAATGATTGATTTGCTGCTGGCAATATCATGCAAATATTCTCTCAGTGAGCAGATTGACTAAGAAACTTGATTACAAGTTTTTAGATTGAAGGGCTCATTAGATCTAGTATCTGTGTTACCTGTGTTACATGTGGTATGAATAGTATTTGACAATTGCAGGCACTTTTTGGAAAATTTGTTCTAATTTGCTACTTCTTTTTACTCATTCAAACATAACATTGATCACGAGGCTGAATGAAATTTACCCTTCATGTGAAAACATCGCATTTCACTATGGTTTTCCTGATAGTTTATTCGCTTTTTCCTTACAGCTTCATTATTTGGCATCAAACTCTGTCTACATACAGCGTTCAATGTGGGATGTAAGTGAAAATATACCCGAGTTCACAACAGTTGCATATCATTTCATATCACATACCGTATGTAGGAGCGGATCTAGAAAATTTTTATCAATTATGCATAGTGCCATAGTAAGTAGCACAGCAAGCGTCACACTCGATTATCTGTGGCTCTTTAATTATGTAAGAGAAGGAGATTTGAACCCAGTTAACCATTTATGCGCTAAGTTGAGCCCGTTCAAAACGATCTATCATTGGCCAGAACCCTGTCAATGTTACACAATACAAAACTCCATTGAACTCCTATAGGCTTCACAGAGTTTGACCGGGTTGCGATCGAAAAGTCATTCATGGAGAGTGCTTAGGCCGTTTTGATGGAACTCTGGTAGAATATAAGTGCAGTTAAATACAACAAGGAAAGGTCGATATTTTTTACTAAAGCAGTAAATAAAACAGTTTTAATGAATTCAGAGAAAGTTTATAGAGACTTAACATAGTCCATACACAGGCACGCAACTAGGGGAGGAACAGATTCGCAACTAGGCGAGAGGTCCTGGGAGATTAGAACCCCTGCCCTTTCCAGTAAAAGAACACAATGACTATCCGTCGTATAGCATGGCAAAGAAACGTTTTATAAATGGATGTGTCCTAAGTCACAACGGGCGTGGTCCCCAGAATTTCTAGCTTAGACCTGGTTATTTGATCCCCTAGTTCCGCCCTAATATATCATATCATATATATCAGGCCGCCACATTTAGCCACTCGTGACTCATTTGTCCGTGCAAAGTGGCATCAGCAAGTGCACTAACTTTTGGATATCGCCAACTGGGAGATTTCTTCGTCATGAGGCAGTTGTAGTGTTAAACTGTGCCTCTTCTTGCTTGGTATCATTGCCAAAGTTGGGCTCTGCAGATATTGGTTGAGAAGGCCTGTCATATATGATGTCCTGTGATATCATATCATTTCGTTCATATCATATCATATCATATCATATCATATCTTATCATATCATATCATATCATATATCATATATCATATATCATATATCATATATCATATATCATATATCATATATCATATATCATATCATTTCCACAGTCGTACAGAATCCTCTGCTCCTTCCCGTTCAGTATACCCGAATGCCTAACCTTTCGTATGTTTTTTCTTCGATAAGTATTGTAACCTTACTGTTTCTTTTACTCTCATTCCTTCATTCTAATGAAGGCAATGAATTTGAACCAATATATTTGGCTTAACTAATTAGACATCAATAAAGTTATACTTCAATGGACTAAATGTGCATAAAAGAATTAGTCGACATTATATTTTTTATGGATTTAACAATTTTATTGATTTTTATGAATGTCATGAATTTCGTCAAATTGCCAATGCTGAAATTTATTGCTCTTGTTTGCAAACATAGACAGAAGCTGTGCTTTACATCCTCATCATAAAATATCTTAATTGTTCAATACTTTGCTCTTTCCGGCCTGAGCAAAGTCTGTGTGACCTGTTACTTGAATTTGGAGTATATTTTTTCTTGGTTTCTTCATTACTTCTTTCCTATTACTAAGTGACTATTAAGATAACAAAAGCTAATTTAATCGTTTGCAGAGAACCTCAGGTGTCATCCAGAATCGGTACCGAAGGAGTGTGTACTTCAGTAAATCAAGCTCAGATATCTGTATCGAGATGGCTGAGATACTGATTCAAGCAGGAGCTGATGTAAATGCAATGAAAGAAGACGGACACACTCCTCTTCTAATGGCTTTACGTCAGGTAAGTGTTCGATTTATGGGGGTTGGACTTGTTTAACCCTAGTTAATGGCGGGAAGCTCTTGCTGTAGTCTAATCACAGTCTTGCTATAAACCTTGGGATATTGGAGGGACTGGAAGCACGTAGAGCAATCAGTGACATTACACTCTTGGAGATGCTACCAGGAAACCCTGAAGCCGAGTTACCTCTGATTTTTTGTTGTCTAGCTTTTATATTGATTTATCTTCTTCTATACGTCAGTTTCTTCTTTTTCTGTTCTCAACTTCTTTCCTCCTCGCGGTTCTTTTTCAAACTGATGTGAGGCAGGTGCATTGCTCTCTTCTTTGGTCAGAAAATTATTATCTCCTGAACAAATCACCGAAGTTAAAAGGATTACCTTATCCAGGCAAGCTAGAGCGATGCACAACCGCCCATTTTCCTGGAGCGTACCTAGGAATTAACGCAGGTTGAAGAAGTACAAGCAGGGTGGCTAACAAACCCTGGAAACCCTGGAAGACCCAGAAAGACCCTGGATTTTCTTTGACCCTCGAAAAATACCATGGAATACCCTGAAATTACCACCCACCCCTGAAAAATTATGTTCTGAACCAGATTTCCGTGTAAATGTATTTGGCCTTGCAGTACTGCTACATTTTTGATTTTGGGTAGACTACATCTCTTCTCTATTAACTGGCATGGATTCAGATGAGACCATAGGCGGACATACTGGTGGATGTAGGGGAGTGCGATACCCCCAATGCTTTCCCTCACTTTAGTAAATCTTGCAATATTCTTGTACCATTTGGTAGAATCTGTAATGTTTTCTTACCATTCGGTAAATTCTGCAATATTTTTGTACGATTCGATAAATTCTGCAATAGTTTTGTACGATTCGATAAATTCTGCAATAGTTGGTCGGTCTCTGTGGCCACCTAGCAAAGCATTGTGAAGGTGCGTTTGGTAAGGAAAAAGCGCTGAAGCCCATAAATAGTACTATAAATAGCCATAAGCGAAAAAGGAAGGGCACTAAGCAGATACCAGCTAGTCAGGGAAATGGAGTTAGGTGTGAAGCAATTTCAAGAGCAGCTGCAATAAGAATTTTATTGTTATATTTCGTCGTGTATCAAGCTATATTTCAACATTACTTGTAACTTTCGCTGCAACTAGGGTACCGAACTGCAGTGCCAATTAAATTCACCATGCAAAGTGCTCATTGAAGGAGAGCTGCTGGTCCCATAATTGATCTTGTATCTGGCAAAACAGATATGACAAACTCTTTTGCATTTCTGTTTATTGTTGAATGAAACAGGGAAACCTGTATGAATGTAAAATTAAATTTATCCGGCTTTTTAAAAATATATTCATTTCCAAGCATGAATTCCAATTCCAAATCCTGCCAATGGTGCACTGATGAATACAAAAGAGGTACTTTTCACGAAACTTCTAAAGATAAAGAGGCATAAGCTGAGATAGGGTGTTGCTTACTGAACTACCAAATTCAAAAAACATTCAGAGAAAGACATGTATTCCTTCTCTGACTAGAGATTAATCATGAGCATAATCCTTGTCCTACATGTTAAAAGGGTGTTTTCCAACATTCTAGAGGGTGTCGCCTCAAAAATGTTTTCCCTCGCTCCTCTTGCGTATTCGATCCCTTGTTCCTTCTATGCTTACATCTCTTAACTTATAGTCTTTACAATTGTGCATGCATTTTTTATAACGTTGGTATTTAACTTCAATTAGGGTATTTCCATTTGTTTTCTGGTACATGACATGCAGTTGGCCGTCCCTCCCCAGAAAGAACAGGCCACCGCCACTGTTCAAACCAGTCAGTAAACTTCAATACTTCAACTGCCTGCACTCCCCCCCCCCCGCAATTGTCGTCTCTGCATGAGATGAGTTTTTTGGCTTCTAGCAATGTCAGCCTTTGAAGATTAATGATGAAAATAAAGACATTCTGTTTTGCAAAAGGACGTTTTCCAACATTCTGAGGGGCGCTACCTCAACAAAATTTTCTGGGGGCAAGCCCCCAGACTCCATTTCCTGTTATGGTACCTTTGGAAAAAGGGAGAATATTTTTTGATTTATTGCCGGAAATATTTTCCATGTAAAAGCATCAAGCTTTTAGCTAGATTTCTACATCTGTATCCCCTCAATGCAGCTGGTTATATTTTTTGGTACTTTCTCATTAGGTTTAGAGAAAATATGGTCTTTTTGCACCCTGGATCAGCGAAGAGAGTGTCAGTTTTACGCAGAAAGTCAGGGAAAGTCTGGGAATTATGTCCTTATAAACGCGTATGAACTCTACGTGTGTTGTGTGGCAAGAAGCCTGGCTTTCCAACAACGAAAACAAAATTTAACGTAAAACGCAGAATGGAATATTGATGGGTAGAAGCAAAAAATCCCCTGAAAACCCTGGAAATTTGGCAGAAAATCCCCTGAAAATCCCTGGAAAAATTCTTTTCGCTGTTGGCCACCCTGACAAGATCTTATGTAGATGAAGTCTTGATTTTTGCTATCTTTTTTCTTTTTTATTTCTATCATATGAGTATTTTAGTAATTGAAGTTGGATTTAATTGGTTACTGTTCGTTGATATAGTTGCAATTAGTAATGAAAGTGTACATTATTCCAGCTGTAAAGAATGTGTTAATTATAATAAAAAAGACATGCCCTTTTGCAGATGCGCACCATTTTTGCACAAACACACCCTTTTGTAGATGCTCAAGTTTTTCCAAATACATTAAGAGCAACATTAAGAGTTCTCGGCGTGAAAACTTAAGCACAAACTTTCGGCGTGAAAACTTTCGGACAAATATTTTTGTGTACGAAATTGAGCTTTGTCCGAAAATTTGTTGTGCCGAAAATTTTTGTGCATATTACGCGTGCGCGCGGTACAAAAATCTGACATTAAACATTCTCTTAGTCCAACTGCATTTCATTATGAGGAGTGTATAGGATTTCCCCCAGTTGGGCATTCAGTGCTATAACATACAGGAATATGCCAGTTACTTTTAGGTCAACACTTTAATTTTCAATATTTCTGGGCTATGAAAGTTTATAAACTGAGGTCTGATACTTTTAGGTACTAAAATTTTAGAACTTTGATATTCTTGCGTTCCTTTTTGTATACAGTCAAAGAGGCACCGAACAGGGCCAATCTGTTGACTAATTTTCCTCCAATTTTCCTACGTACATCTTGAAAAGCCCATTGATCTTCACAATTGGTTGCTGATTGTGCCATTCTTTGGTTTCTTGGAAATAGAGTGTTGATAGTTTAGGGCTTTACCGAAGTCAGCGGACATTTTTAGTCCGAACAAAGCGGACATTTTTTGGTCCTCTATGAATTTTTTAGACTGACGTCCTTGGGTGGTAAGACATTGATCGCCCCCTGTGTTGTTTGTAAAAAGTATTTCTTCGAATGATATAATTGATCCCAGCAATTCGGTTTACTGCTCTTAGGGCCGAGTTACGTGCTAGATGTTCAGCTGTAATTTGATCTTATTATAGACACCTGTTGCATATCTTTGCGTGTAACATGACAAAAGATATTCAGGAGAAACCTTGCATTGTAAAGTTCATTATAGGAGAAATGTCAATATAGGAGAAATTTCCAACGAATTTGGAACATTTCTGTGCTCACAAGTAAGTAGAGGGATTTTTAATCACTCAAGATCCAAGTTCACTGTGCTTCAAGGCATTATGTCCTATGTAGCCTACACAAAATGGAAACTGTGGCTACGACAAACCAAGAAGAATTGGGTTCTGCGAACAGAGGAAAACTAGGAAGTCGCACCCATTTTTGTGAGCAAAACGTAGGGTCTACTTACTCCCTCAGAAAAATATGCTTTGGGAAAGATTTTAGCTTTCATGTTGATCTTGATAACTTTTTTCTCATTCTTATAGTCCAATTTATGTCTTTTCAGAACAATTTCCCTCTCGTTGAGTTACTAATAAAAAACAAAGCAGATGTAAATATCAAAGCTGAAAATAAACATTTGAATCCTCCACTCCATCTTGTCTTAGCGGAAGAGAGGGACCTTGATTTAATCGAATTATTAGAGGAGGTATGCATTGAGTTAATTCATTTATGTAATTAGCATTAGATGATGGACAAAATCAAATTCACGTTAGTGAATTTCAACCTAGCAGATATTGTATTTTCCCCACCTGTTAGAACCAAAAATTAGCAACTTCCTGTAATTTTTATTGTTTATCTTATAGTGTTCTTAGTGATTCATAAGCTACTGCACTTTAGCATCTCTTGCAAGGGTTGTTTAATTTAACTGTCTAAGATTCTGGTAAAGTTTTCGTAAAGATTTTGGCTTGATGATGATATCGAAGCATTGAATTATTCTCACTAGTTAATGTTGTGAGCACATAAGGGTTAAGGAGATTCTTTTCATCGCTAGTAGTGGAGATTAAGTCCTTAACAATCATTACCAGTTAACGCCATTTAGCTCGGAGACCTATCCATCCTGTTCAATATTATGTCAAAACACTCCGTAGATCTCAACTACCATGTATAGAAAGTTTATAGGAGAGCAATCTTAAATTGTGCTCTTGTTCATTTTCACATTTAGAGCAATACTGAAGATTTTGTTGTAGTTGATTCAGGAGGGGCCATAGGTAGCATATATGAAATCAAGAGAAACCTCAAAACTATATGTACAAGCTCTGTTGCTAAAAACTGTCAGTATTTTTTTGCCACTCCATGAACACTGGATTATCCAGGAAATGCAATCAAAGACAATAATTTGTAAGGCTTTCTCTCTTGGTGACTCTCCTGTTTATTGCCTTAACAGCCTTCAAGTTACAAGAAGTACATTGACATGAGCAGAAGTGATCTGCAAGAGGTTTATAAGAAACATAATGCTCAGATGGATGAGAAGCTTTTCAATCTCTTTATCCAATCTGGAGCTGATGTTAATGTGATAAATCCAAATGAAGAAACTGCATTAATGATAACCCTCAATCGAGTGAGCGATTAGGTTTTTATTCCTATAGAAAATCTTGAATTTTCATGTTTTAAAGCAGCAGGCATATCTGGATTTAGCGGGGGTTTAGGGATTGTAACATCTCCTAATGTTGCCATACCATTCGGTAAATTTCTGCAATATTTTCATAGTATTTGCTATGCTACAAGATACTAACTGATTTTTGTGGTAATATGGTTGCTTGCCAGTAGTCAAAGCTTGAGCTATTTACAAAAAGGCAGATTTTATGATGGGAAAGTATTGCAACTATAAAATGGGCGTGGTTTCATTATCCAGGTATCTGGAAGGCGTGGTTACCAACACCCTTTACAATCCAACACCCCCCAATAATCATCTCCGACACCCATCCCTGGTAGTAGCATAACAGGTAGACAATGATTGCACATTGAAATAGTGTTGGAGGTTGCATTGATATGCTGTGCCTATACTCTAGCTGTCCAAAATTTGTCATTTTTCCTGTTGTTGTTTAGTAGGTATTAATGGAATTAGTATTGTCTCAGAAAGAGCCGTCTGATACGCTTTTAGGACTGTTGAAGGATATTCAGGACTGGTTTTTTTCGTTTTTGGGGTCTTACACTCCCATACCCCCTGAATTTACGCTCACAAGCTACCAAGATATATAGATAGCAAGACTCAGGGCGTGCCAAAGTATGGGGTGTGGAGTGTTACACTCCTCCACATTTTTCCTGAGACCGTCGGTAATTCTATAGCTTGTCAGCAATAGCTTGCTATGCTATCATCACTTGTCAGTAATCGATAGTCGTTTGTTGGCAATCGATCATCGTTTGTCGGTAGTCGATCATCGTTTATTGGTAGTCGATCATCGTTTGTCGGTAGTCGATCATCGTTTATCGGCAATTCTAGTATATTTAGTAGCTTGTTGGTAAAGCCCTGTTGCTTCACCCCCACTCAAAAGTCTTTTGGCATACCATTCATAAGTGAATTGATAGAAAATTGTTAGTCATTGCGAAATTTCACAGGTTAGTGAACAACGAATGTCTTTTCTTATCTAACTGTAGTTTCAGTATAGTTGATTTTGAGTTCGAATTCTGAACTCAAATAGACAAATTTTGTAGTACTTTTGTACATTTTGTATCAGTTGTGCTTCTATCACATTTGCTATTCTCGTGTTTCCATGCTAATTTTCTTTCTGCTGAAGGGCTGTGTTGAGAGAGCAAATCAACTGGTATCCCATGGTGCTAACCCATTGATTGGTAAGAAGAGTTTGAACCAAAACGGCCTCCACGCCTTGGCATTGGCTTGCACAAAAGCTGATTATTCGAAATTCTTGTCTTCACTCAGCAAAAAAGTATGTTGAATTAACACTTTTGCGAATTTTCCCTTCAATGGTTGTTTATGATTGTCGTTTCTTGTACAGTTGCTACCCATTCGGATCTTTTAAGCTGTTGTTATCTTATCTTTGATTTGCATTTTAAGCATGTTCTGTGGCAACTGCTGACTTTATTTACGAATTTTTCAGTTTGACTGCAGTGGGATTGTTAATGATGTTGACAATGAGGGATTCACTCCTTTTCTACGTGTGTGTGAGGCAGCTGCAAAATCTTATAGTAATGAGGTAGGAACTCTGTGCAATCATAAAACAATAATTATACATAGTATTGTATGAAATAATGCTACAGTGTACTGAACCACACAGTATCATTATAATCACAGGAGAGATATGCTCGAGTTTCATTGTTGAAGATTCTCGCAGCCCATATTTGGCAGCCACATAGTCAAAGTCAAACTTTTGCTACCACCCATTGAATCATCAGGCTGTTGTTTTATGATGATCCTACTGAACTTTAAAGTGCATGGTAGTGTATATAGTATATGCCTTTTGGCTACTGTGGTGGCTTTCAACAAGGGTCCTGCCAGCACACTCCAAGAGTTCCACCAGAAACTGTACAAGTGCTACAATCAACAGTATGTTCTGAAGGCTGGTTTCCACTTAAATGAATGAATCGAGTTGCCCGAAGCAGCTTGAGGTTAGTGCATGCATAATAGGTTCAGATGTGGATTCCCCTCGGCTACCCACAACCGAATCAGCTAATGGAGAAATTCAAATGCCTTGAACTTTTCCATTGATAGACAATCAACTTCTAAGCATGCATCAAGTTCCAGCCACCTCGGCCGAATTGGTGCATTTGTTCAAGTGGAAACCAGCCTTGACTCTTGTATGCAGATAAGTGGACAGAGGTTCCTCAAGCCACTGGATGTTTCCTTGGGGTTCCACTCCACCAAAAAGGTTGAAAACCTCTAGTCTACTGAATATTTGGAGGAGTGGCTCTTATTATGCATTGGTAGAAAAAGAAATCCTCTCAGTGCTTGAGACAAGAACTGTCATGAAACTCATGCTTCACTTGTTGTAATTTCATTTATTTTTTGTAGGTCTGCTTTGTTTCCATAATTTTATCTATTTTCTAGGTCTCAATCTCTCGCTGTCAACTTTTTCTGAAGGTATCACTTTGTGCTAATTCTTTTCTAACTATTTTCCCATATAAGCTGTTAAAGAGTGCTGCATCCATTTTCTAGACTAAGCAATCATGACATTATACATTCATGTCCAGTCTATTGACCGCCTTTTTTGATCAAATTGCAGTATCAAAGCTTGTTCCTGATGTACCTCCACATAATTTAGTTGCCCTCTTATTTGAACATAAGTTTGGAAGGTGCTCATCGATTCATCAGTTTGCCTTACCATCAACCTCTTTTTCTCAAGCCTTCTTTGTGGATTTGCATGGCTGGAGGCTGACCATCTGAAGTTTGATGAGGATTGACTTCAAACAATATTTTTCACTGGAGCATTTTTGTAGCTAGGGCTGCATTCCCCATGCGTTCATTCTCCTTCTCCCCTGCTTCCTGAATCATGCAGAAACCTTATGAATTATTCCTCTGTACAGGTATTGATTGAGGAGTGCAATGCTAACGTCAATGTACATGTGACTGCCAAAATTGCTAAGAAAGATGATGACTCAGCAAAGGTATAGAAAATTTAGCTAACTTTGTTTTGATGAATATGACGCTATTACCCATGCAAATTTGTTTTGCTTATCATGCAAGTGTCCCACCAAAGTTGTTATATTGATGATGCTGTTACCCATTCAAGGTTTTTTTGTGGCTGATTCCATTGCTATGCACATTTGCTATGTTGATGATGCTGTTACCCATTAATTTTTTTGTGTTGATAATTCTATTACCCTGCAAGTATGTTATGTTTATAATGCTGTTACCCATTCAAGTTTTTTATGTTGATGATTCTATTACTGTTGAAATTGTTATGATGATGCTGTTACCCTTGTAAATTTGTTAGCCTATTAGGATGTTGACTCAGTTGATAGGAGTCGCAGTTTGGAGATGAATTATTTAATGGAGTTATCAAGTATTAATTATTGGATTTGTCATGAAAATCTCAAACTATGGGTTTCTTTGTCGTCATTCTTATTATCCAATCTATTAGAATATTGGTCAGCAAAATTGATTCTTATTATGAGGGATTGTATTAAATGGATGTTTTGCATGTTATTGCATAGTTTGCATATTGTTTCATAGTTTCTGCGTAATAGTGCATTTTTAGAAAGAGATATATATGTTTTAATTTAGCTGCAAATTTTATGTATTATTGCATATGCAATCATATCCAGAAAAGTTTAAAACTATACGAGTCAAACATGTAATTAATTTATGTATTGCGTTTAGTCTTCTCTTTGCACTCCCAGTGTAAGGAGATTTTAATGCCAGTTCATGAATTGACCTCTCATACTTTTTGTCATTTAGTTTCCTTTTATGCAATGAATATTTAAAGATAAATGCTTCAATTCAGTATTGTGATCTCTGTGCCAGAGTCCAGTACAAGTCACAATTCTACGGTTGTGAGCTGGAGGAGATTTTCCATGTTTATGACAGTTTTTAAGTAGCTTGAAGAAAATTCTGATGCATGCAAGTGAGACAATTTGATGGGTGGGGATAGAGGGACAATATTGGAAGGGCAATATTGACTCTGTGTAATTTGGAAGGTTTTACATTTATAAGCCGGAAGAAGACTCGACTCTTTTCTGAACTATGATTGGTGCATGCATGGTAGTGATTTTATGCTAATTTCATTGTATTTAGCAACGTAACATACCAGAATTAAGAAATGAGGAGGATGAAGAAAGGACAATGAAAAGAGACAGTAAATCCGGAGGTATAATCATTGCTTTGATTGTGGATTCATATCCAATGTAGCAAAAGCTTTCTAGGTGACCCTCTAAAATTTTGCATATTACTTAGCATTTGGTTATAAAACATAGAGGAGAAGGTCCTGAAAAATTTGACGTCGTTCTCTCATGCAGCATTTTTAAGCAACGACTTTTTTAATTTCATTGCGTGGTTCCTATATTTAGTTCTAGATACAAGCATTCTCAGATGTATGTTCTGAACTTCACAGTTGTACTTTACATCAGGGATACCGCTACCGGGGGGACTGGAGGCCCCAAATGTTACCTAGATCCCCCCTGGGTACCTAAATTTTTCAACATTTCTATACGGTGTCAGTACTTTCACGGCCTGCTCTTCTTTTCTAGCCGATTCGAAGGGATGACCCGTTAAAATTCTCTCGTTTCGCTAACTGTCAACACGTCGACAGTGTTAGCCTCCTCCCCTTATAATTTCTTCTCAGGTGTCGCCTATGCTTTACATCATATCAACTTCGAATCATTGCAGAGTTTCATTTGTTATTTAATAGCATTTGTGCTAGTGAAAGTGAAAAAGGTTGCCTAGTTTGAAAGGACAACTTACATAAATAGGCTATTTATGAGCACACACCTAAATATCGAAGTGTTTGATTGCAAAGCCAGGGCATTGTACATGATGTTCAGGTTATGCAGCTCATTGCATGGTGTGAAACTTTATTACCGCATTTCTATGAATGGATGCAAATAGGATTTTTTTTCCTCACTTTTCTGCCAAATATTAGTTTCGTCCAGATTATGCAAGGTGATAGTTGTGATAATTTCCACAGAAGCACAACAAATTGTGAGTGGATAGTTACATGGTATTTGTTTTGAAAAAGTAATAAGGCCTTCATATACTGATTTGTTAGTCAATTGTTTCATAGAGAAACCCAGTCTCTCAAGGCCAGATGACTTCTCCGCTACAGGTATGTCATATGTGTCCTCCTGGAAGTATCTTGTCGGAATCAAGCTTCATATACTTTCCTTCAGCAATTTTATTAAGTATACAGTTTATTATACGCTCTGTAATTTTTCTCAGAGGTGCTTGAATGTATTTCCTTTAGCTGATAGACGGTATGAATCATCTCAGTGTTGCATACCCTTCTTTGCAAGTATCTTTTTTTCGACTTCACATATACCCTGCGTGCCTAGTACAGCTACGCAACGTGCATCTGCTATCTTTTTGGAGTCATTTTGATATAATTTTAATTTGTAATGTTATTCAGAGAGCTGAAAAAGTGCCATTACCGTTTTTATTTTAGCAGAATTTGTTTACAAGTTTGAAAAATAATACTTATCTTCATGTTGCAAACAATTGCTTGATATATCTCCCAGGATGTCAACTTCAAGATCTTAAATATAAATTCTGTTTTCTGCTTGATTTCTATGAAGTCTTCCAAGTGGGAAAGAGTCAGCTGTAATCCATTTGTAGGCCTCAGCATAGCAGCTCATCCAACCGTATATTATGCAAGAGAACATGGTTTTCTTGCCATTGAATCTTCCAAGTCATATCTAGAGCCTTGCAAAATCAGTTTTATAGTGTTGCCCACAACATTCCATATGGAGGTTTGCTCGGGTAGTTTTAACAGCATAACGCCATTGCGCTACAAAACGGAGGTTGATTCAGACTTCAGCAAGGGTAAATGCAGAGAGACCAAAAGAAGCGTAGGTTGGTGTAATCTGGCGTGCAAATACACGCTGAGAGTTTTTAATTGCCTTGTGCAGAGTGATGGATCTGCTACATGGTTAAATTTTGTTGTATATCAAATAGTTAAAGTTGAGAATTTCTGGCTGCCTTACGTGATTCATCGTATAGTATTTCGAATAAGCCATGGTTTATTCGAAGAAATAAAGCTATACTTTTAATCTCGAACTTCATTGTATTGAGAAGCTTTGATGGAGTAAAAATATATGAATGCTTAAAAATTATCGTGATGCCTAGGGAATGCAATGACAACAAGTTAGTGCTGGAAACAAGTTAGACTGTTGACAGACATTATAGGTAGGAAAATTAGGCCGCCATGTTGATAATATCGTTCCACTACTTTTGACGAGGAAGTGTATATTTGTTCTTAAGATGTGGACGGACTTTGCTATCAAGTTTAGTTAAGTTTCTCCCACGTTTATAAGTGCTATTATATACTTTTCATTCACTTAATTAATTTTCCAGGTAAATATACTTGCTTTCATTTCCTGGCAAAAGTATCCGTTTCACCCAAAAATTCAAAAAGTCTAGTAAGCTATTTAGCGAAACATACCCAAGATGGTTTGATCAATGCTAGATGCATACATGGACGAACACCACTTCATTTAGCAATCCGTGAACAAAACAAATATGCTGTCTCAGAGTTGGTGAGCATTTTTGTACAATCTTCCACTTACCTCTTTGTTGCTTACGTACCTGCGTAACTTTAACATTCATCATGATAGAATATTCTTTCATTTTAGACTTTTTCCACCCTTTTCTGAAGTTTGTTCAAGTTCGTTTTTATGATCGATTCAGTTCATTTCACAAATTTATCTCACAGTTGTTGCACACCTCACACGCAAAGGAAAAATAATTGTCATGAGATGTCCACTCAGCTTTCTGTATCATATTTTATTGTTTCAAAATGCAAGAAAGCCCTGCTATGATAAACCTGCAAATTTGAAGGCTGTGACTTATATCTTATATATTGCCAGTAGCATTACCAAATCTATCCTGAAATTGTTCTTTTGATTTTGTCTATAGATCAAAGTTGGTATTGACGTCAATTTGCCATCACTCGAGGAGCAAAACGATAAATTGTTGGACCCACTGTCATTAGTCTGCAGGCAATATGTCTTCGAGTATGTAACTTTAATGCAATACTTCGGCTTCTTTATCCTCAGGAAAAATACCTAACTGATTCTTATGTTGTTTTATTTTGTTTTTGCAGGCCTAGGTTTAACTATGAAATTGCAAAAGAACTACTGAAAGCCAAAGCAAATCCAAATTACAAGAATTCGATGGATCAAAGAACGGCTTTTTCATTTGCTTGCTCCAATGAAGCAGGTTTGAAGCCTTTTGCTGACTAGTGATAGGCCCTTCAGGAGGCCGATATTTTGTAGATAACTATCCAAAACGACTTTGCCTGTTTGTTATATTTGTTTTCATTCAGATACACCCTCTTGTTCTGTGTCATGTATTGTCTATATCATACTCTTCTGAACTTTTGTTAATAAAGCAAGCTTTTCTTAAGCGTTTGCATTAACTTATGCTTGAAATTTTAACTTGGATAAATTGCCTATCATATGTATTCCTAATTTCTACTCCCGCTTGATTCATCGTCCTGCAATTAGAGCATTCTTCCTGGTATTTATTAAGTTAAGTAGTCTTCTTCGTCAAAATTCTTGTTTAGAAAGCGTTACAGAGCCTAATTCTTGAACTCAATGTAATTGCTATGGAATTTTAATAATAAAAACTTTTGATGTTTTGCTTTTTAGGAACTTCAGACATCCGCACGCTATAGCTATAGGGGGCCTCTTTCTCATTTGAATATCTGCCTAAAAGGCTCCTCCTCAAGAGCTCTGCCCTTTTTTCTTCTCTAATTTTTTATCTTTATCTTAATCTTAATTTTGTTGTTGTGATATTTTCTTGTTGTGTTTGAAGTTTTTACTCAATTATAGTTTTAATGTTTTTCAATAGATCCATCAGTCAATCTTGTTACATTATTTCTCTTATGCACTTTGTCATCATGAACTTTCAGTTCAATTTTTGTCTCCTTATCTGTATTTCATCAATGTAGTTAGTTGAATTTTACTTTTGGTTGCCAATTTTTAATTAATTGTGTTTTCAATTCCCTCAGTACCTTTTACATACGGATTTAGTGCACTTGATCTGATCAACGACTTAGTTGCATCTGGTGCTGATGTCAACTCACGTGATATTCATGACAGAACGCCATTGCATTACATGATCAACACATCCAGTGGAGGCTACGAGGTCTTAACAGAGATGGAAGAAGTTCTTATTTTGAATGGAGCTGATCTATTTGCAGTTGATAGTGATGGAAAAATGCCTCTGTTCTATTCATTTTCCAAGCTAGGAAAGTTAGTACCTTGTTTCTCGTCAAAGTCTCTTCTCTCCACATCGTATTTCTTGTTTCTTCTAAGCTGATCGTGCTGTTGTGTATTCATGAGCCGCTAAAGATAATCCTTTATCACCCATCTCATTTAGTAGAAAAATACTGACATTATCTTTATATTCATCAACAAGCACAACTATCAATTGCACGGAGATTTTACACTTTATTGCTAGAATTGTTAGATTTTTATTTCAGAGGAGACCCACGCTAATCTTATACGCTTGTTATACTTCAGCTAGGATTCAAGATAACAAACTTTCACTTGTATTTGTAGATAGATAAGCCTGTAGAAAATTTCCTTGTATTTTTCGAATTTTTGTTATTTAAAGACTTGTGTATTCCTCTTAGTATCAGTACAGGTGAGCTGGATCCAATTGCAGTTGTTAGTCTTCTGTGTAACAATGCTGAGAAACTTGGAAAGCTACAGGCCATGCTGAAGCACAAAGATAAGTTGCAAAGGACATTACTTCATTATGCTGCAATGAGGGGTGCTGCGATATGCTCATCTTTCTTTATAAAGGTTAGCAAGCCTTCATTATTACTTGTGCTAAGTATTGTTATTATTGCTATGAACCAGGGAGTAAGGATTGTTGTCAAAGTTACAACTTATTGATCATATTGCTCTTTGATACCAAATAAAGGGAGTATAATTAGAAGAGGGTTAGTATTTTGCTTAAAATGCATAAATTAGGGGTTGCTAGCAGTTGAAGTGATCATTAGTCAGTATAGGGACCCAAGCATTTCAAAATTTGTCGTTAAAATTGAATAATTATAAGGTTATAGTTTGTTTTGATTTTCTCAATGGTCATTATTGATTTACGTTCACAAATTCAATGTATTTTACGTGCTTATCCTTTCTAAAACTTTGAAATCTTCAGGTTAGTAAAATGGGTGGATTGGATTTTGCTCAGAATTGCTTAGTTGGAAGATATTTAATAAATGGAACTGGATGTTGAAGTTTTGAAGAGTCTTAGAGCCCAGCTACTATTGAGTTCCAAAAATTATATGACCTTATCTTCCTATACTTGTTTTAGTTTTTTATTTACTTTGAGACATTAATATGCAACTTAACAATAGAGCGTGTTGTATATCGTTTACGACCACACATTCAAACTGTTGATGACGTCATCATCTTCATGTCTGCAGACGTTTGGTTTTTCTAGAAGTTTACCCAGACTTAGACAGACTTGAGCATACATAATCAACTGTATTTTGACCTTAATTCCTATTATTGTCAACTGGTTTGCTTTTTGCTGACTCTATAACGATCAGTTTTCAGAGTAGAATTTTGCACTGATTGATACAGCATAATCAATTTGCTTTTATTTCAACAAAGCTGCTAAAGGACCATTTTCACGTGACGTACGCGGCATCCGAAATGAAAAATTTGAGATAAAATGGCTAAAATGCTAATGAAAACATCCGAAAATGAACTCAAAAATGTGTTGTCATCAGTACTTTGCTGATTTCATCCATTTTGTGCCCCTAGCTAGAGAGTTGGTTTGACACTCCTGGTTGGCATTTAGTGAGAATAGCCCTAAATAATTCCTGTAAACTGTAGGTAGTCAATGAATAGTTGAATATTGATTACAGTAATAATGGGTAATCGGTAGGTAAATGATTTTGGATAATGAGCAATTATGGATACAAGCAATGGACTAATAATGGACAGTTGTTTAATCAATTATCAGGTATTCATTAGTTCTTGGCAAATATTTGATTGAATTTTTAGCGTGGATTATCTGTGACTGATCTGGATGTTGATGGAAATTCACCAATTTCTCTAGCTCTTCGCTGGGGTCACCATGGGTATATCATCTTTTATTTCTATATTTGTGTTTATGTATTACATAGCATTTTAACGTTTATTCACTATATGTTTATGTGTGCTTTTATTGAATACTGATATCATTTATCTTTTTGATATTCCAACTGGATTGATTACTTCATTGACATAACAGAGACACTCGATACTTCTAGGAATGCAGCAAGATTGGGACACTCTTAAAATTTTTGCTCTAAATAACACAAAAAAAGCTTGCCTTCTGAAAGCCTCTGAGGGGTCCTTTATGCATCTCAAAAGCTTGGAGCCGTTAGGAGTTTGATAGTCTTACTACGACGATGTTTTTTTAGTCTTATGTAGATTTGTGTCTCTACTGCAGATGTGCTATGCTCATGCTTCAACTCAACAATAAACTACCATCCTCGGATGTCATCACTACTGTAGTGAAAGAGCAGCTTGAGGAGTATGACAGAGAGTGAGCTGTGATTTTTATTTCAATATCTATCGGCATCTTCTTCTCTTGCTTGATTGATTAGCTTCTTGCTATACCCATTCATTAACTAGCATTTCCATTTTGGTATCCGCAGTAGTAAATGCCATATCGCCACTATTCTTTTATCCTAGTACACGTTTTTTTTATAAGAAAATCATTATTTTGCCTGAGCCTCAATTTTCTTAAGTTTTCCAGAAATTGAGCCTCAGATTTTCTTAAATTATTCTTAACTTTCGCTGAAATAAACTGGCTAGAGTGGTTTAAACTTTCGTTAATAATATTGTATACTTGAATTTGAATTCCATCTTTAAGATTTTGAATGCAATAATGAGGAAATACCGATTTTTGGCCTATAAAAACACTTGATTTTGGAAATTGAGCCTCGTGATTTTCTTATGATTTTCTTAAGATTTTGACGATTTGAGCCTCATTTTCTTATAAACTTTTTTCTTATAAAAAAAATCGTGTATTTACGCCGGTAGCTTGCTCAATTTCAAGAACGAAGATTGTCGACCCAGACGTCTTTGGGACATTTGACGGGGGGGGGGGGAGGCTATCTCCGGATTTTACTATCTCAAATGTATGTCTATTCTATGATTTGGGCCAATTTGTGTTTGAGTGGTTATGTAGTAAAGTCCTATTCTTTGCCAGGTTTAAAGACAGTAAATGGAGATCAATAGGACGGAGCTGGCCAGGAGTTACTTATTCAATGCTTGAAGATGGCACCATGATCCTTCTTGATGCTTTTAGGGTTTGTGTTTGCCGAAGAATTTGATTATATTAATCTAAGTACTTACACTCACAGAAGCAGTTTGCTCTAGTAGCACCAGTCACTGCGTTGTTTATTTTGTATTAGTCCCTGCACTTATTCTAAGCCTTCAATCGTTGGTTCTGTGGATTTTATGCGAGATTTTAACTGTCTGATGACGTATAATTTTTCAAATAAATATTATTCATTACTCTCTTCCTCAAGCATTAGCTTTGCATGAAAGAAAGTGCAAAAGTAGTCCATGGAAATATACATTGCTTCTTTCAACCCTCTGCCCCCATCTTTCCAGCACCCTGTTTATTAATTTTCAGGAGATTTTCCAAGCCCAGCAACTATTACCACCCCCTAATTATTCGGTACTCCAGATCACATACATTATTCGGTTTTATGCAGGCATATACAGGTATATATGAGTGGAGGTATGTATATATAAATTTGCTTTCCAGGCTGCCCTAACAGCAAACAGACTTGGCCTTGCTTTGTGTCTGTTGCGTCAAAGAAGCAGTTATGGAGATTTCCATCATGTTGATGAAAGCAAACGCAACATGTTCCATTTGCTTGCTGCGCATGCAGATAAAGACATCTCTGAAAATGGCCAAGTCATGCAGGTTCATTTTTTTTGAATTTTCTGCAAACGTCTTATGACACGTCATGTGCATATATATATGTATATATATATATATATATATATATATATATATATATATATATATATATATATATATATATATATATATATATATATATATATATATATATATATATATATATATATATATATATAACCATCAAGTATATCGTCCTTCATTTCTTTGCCATATTCTAAGAATGCCTGCTCTGTTTTAGTCTAGTCCTGGAAAATGGACTTCAATCTTTAGATTCCCCCTTAGAACCATGTATGGCCAGAATTTATGTGTTCATGAGGGTTGTGTTTATTTCAATTGCAATGGAAGTAATTTATTTTGAATTGTTGCAAATTACCTGGTAGGCCATATACGTGTTTACAATTGTCTAGAGCCTGAACAAAGGCACGTTTTCACGCAATAAACTGTTTCGAAGTATAGCGACACAGTTGGAACAATAAAATCAAACCCCCAATGGATAATTTTTGTATAATTTTATTTGAGTCTCTTTTTACTGGTTGGTGTTTGTTGACAAAATTAATTTTCTTTTGACGTCCACCCTGCTCTAATTGCCTTATGGTTACACTTCACTTACATCATTCTTTGCAGATTTCAGATTTCCTAATAAAGAAGAAGGTTGACATTAAGTCCCCGGATGCTGATGGAATCCTGCCAATTCATTTAGCAGCAAGTCATGCCCATCTTTGTTTGTGCAAACTTTTGATTGGTAATTTTCTGATTTTCTTACCCTGTTGCTCATATTTCAATTTGCAGATTCCTATGTTGTAGCTAGGATCAAGTAAAGGCTTGTGCAAACGATCTGATATTTGGTCTAACATTTGATCTGACATCATTTTTGGCGAAATGTTGGATCGTTTGCACACCTTGTCAGGGCACCTAGCATCATGCTTTGCAATGTTGGGCAATGTTTCATCAAGATTTCATTGATCTCCATTCCTTGGTTGAAATGTTAGATCGTTTGCACCCAATTCTAACATTGTAAGGTGCGCACGCGCACAGACATTTTATTCGCACCAAGGTGTCAACAAGTAAAGTTTTCCGAACCTGCTGAGGTAAGCTTTAGCAGATTGAACTGCGTCCATTCTAGGCCATCCACTCATGTAACTGTTGCGCACATGTGTAGTGAAGATTGTTGGCGCGAACCTGGCGATCGACTGCATAAACTTAAGGGGCAGACTTTAGCGGCGCATGTAGGCCCGCCGTAACTGTCTGAAAATGGAAGCCATGAGCGAGCATCGTTTTACATTTTTCCCCCTTATTGTTGTCAACATGTAAAGTAAGTCCAGGTTTCAGATGAATACCTCAAGACGCCACTGATGTCGATGAGAGATAGTCTGTTGTTACCCTCAAGTTCCAAATAAACTTGGGTCCTAATAGATGGGGGGTTAGAAAAAGTTCCGAAATTTAATAAACGGGGGGTCAAAATAATCGGGAGTGTTGGAATTTGAGAAAAGGCTTTAAATGATTATACAAGTATGGAAGGAACAAAAACAGGTTGTCATACAGCAGAAAGCTAAAATATATACAACGGTACGCTATTTTGCCATGAAAATGGGCGCAGATAGTACTAACAAAGAAAGGAAGTGAAATGAGGGGTCTGTAGAGAGGATCAATTTTCTTAGGATTAATAAACGGGGGTCCTAATAAGGTCCGGGGGATTAGGAAAAATTGAAAAATTAATAAACGAATGGGGGACGTTTATTTGGCACCTGAGAGTAGGTGAAATGTTAGATCAAATGCCAGATTCGTTTACACACTGCTGAAATTAACAAACTTGTCATAGCAAAAGTTAGATCAAATGTTAGACCAATTGTTAGATCGTTTGCACAAGGCTTAAGTTGGCTGAAGTAAGAATTGCAATGAAGTTGGTCCTAATGCTTGCCATAGTTGATTTTTGATTCTTATTAGCTAGGATGGTGCTATTTTTAATTCATAGCTTTGAAAGATTGTACAAGTCTGAAATAATGTCAATAGAAATAATCGTTCTTTTTTATATTCTTTCGTCTATGGAAGATTAGCATTGTCCTGATACCAGTATCAGAACTCTTTCCACTTTCATAGCAAGGTTGTTTGACCTATTGCCATGTCTTGCGCATTCATACTAATGAAAGGCTGGAAAATCTTTTATTTGCATGTGAAAAAAATGACCGCCATTTGTCAACAACATAGAATAGACTGTTAAAGAAAACTGGGCAGATTATGTATAGCATTTTATAGGAAGATTTCTTAGGTTTCAAGAATCCAGTATTGAATATTATTTACATGTTGAGCAATTAAGCACTATAAAACCTGTCTCTAAGACTATCGACCTCTATACTCCTTGATTTAAAAGGATTTTTTGTTACGCATTCGTTTAACAATTATTTGTTGAACCTTTGTTGTTTACTCGTGCTGTCCCTCTGATAGAACACTATCCTGAAGGCATTGATGTAGCAAATAATGATGGTGTCACTCCAATTACGGCTGTGGTCTCGTCTGCTGTGAACAATGGCCGTGTGTTCGAGGCTAAGCACATCGATGTTATCAAGTAGGCCTACTTTTCCATAATTTGATACGTCTCTCTAAAGCAGATTTTGCTGCATGCTTTCTGTATTTTGATCTCGGTCATTCATCCAGCTAACTACGAGAAATATCAAATTTTATCAGCCAAGATTACATTCTGCATATGATTCCAGTTCACTGTTGGTTTCAATCCAGAATATGTATTTCCAATTTAGTACCGACAGTAGTAATGTAATGGATATGTATATATGTGGTTTTAAGCATCTGTCATACAATTAGGTACACATTTCGTTGATTGAGTAATCAGAATTTCATTTTCATCACAATGTTTCTCTAATTAAAGAACATTTATAGTACCTGTTGAAAATTATCTTTTGTGAAAAGCAACCACTCGTATTGCAGATATACTGACACTGCACTTGCTCCCTGTTAAGATTCCCTTACAAATTTAGGCCATGCAATCCAGGCAGTTTCTCATTCGTATCTCAAAATACCATTGTAATGATAGCGCTGGTTTTCCTTCCAGGTACTTGATTAGCAAAGGTGTCGCCACGCTGGATGTTTGTTTCAAGACAGGAGGTTCTTTGAAGACTGGACAACCAGAATCAACCACTATTCTCAATGAATTAGTATTGACAAGGAATGCAGGGTATTTTCAGGAGGGCTACATGCGTTGCAATAAAGGATGCATTGAGTATTTTCTGGAGAATGGTGCTGATATCAATTTTACAAATGTAAGTGATAGACATTTGTATTATCAGAACTTGTTTTGGTAATCCCTGTCTTGAGCAATTCGAAAAAGGTTCATTATAGTGGGTTGTTTATGGTATGTAAATTGCCTATTGGATTGATATCAGGTGATTGTACGTGATTCTAAACCAACTACAAGTTAATCTTTACTATTACCTCTTCATTTTCATCACTGCTGCAAGAGCCATTCTTTCTTGCTCGTATTATTTTCATTATTATAACTGTCATTATCCTCTTCATTGTTATCAGTCTTAGTATTTACTATCATCATCACCATCATCTTCATCATCATCATCATCATCATCATCATCATTATTATCATCATCGGTCCATGCTCTGAAGAGAATTGCGCACGAGCGGTTACTCTGACTTATTTGGAGCTGCAGGTGAGATGCAAGATGCCAGCATCTGCGATACCAAGCATGGCGAAGCATTGATGTTTTTGGAAGTAATATTCTAGAGGCATCAGAGTAATACAAAGTATGACAGTCTTGAAAGCAGTAGCTTCTTGTGGGACCAACGAAACATGACATTCAGGATCTAGGATCTTTGATTTCAGGGAAATCAATAAAAGAGATATCCATGGAGCAACGTTTAGGATGAAAGTGAAGAAAAGCTTTGGCAATGATAACATCTATGGTTATTTTCTGAAGATTGCTTTGCCATATATTTCTAGAATACTAATGCTAATATTCAATACTTCTATTGAAACAAGTACTTTTCCTGTTAGCTGGAAGATTGCTCGAGTTACACCGATTTACAAAGAAGGTGAAAAGTCAAAAGTGAAATTATAGACCAATATCGGTGCTACCTGTTTTATCCAGGCTGTTTGAGAACCTTATCTATGACCAGTTGTACCTATACCTAGAACAGGGTGGGTTCCTGACAGAACAATCTGGATTCAGGGCTTTGCATCCATCAACCACGTGTTTACTTAAATGCACTGATGATTGGTTCAGTGGCATGGATGAAGGACTTTTAACTGGTTTAAGTTCTATAGATTTCGAAAAACCTTATGATGCTGTTGATCATGAAATTCTTTGTCAAAACTCGAGCATTATGGATTTGTGGGTTAGGAACTATCGTGGTTTAAATCTTACCTTAGCAATATTGTCGAATTAATGGTGTGGATTCAAACATAAATGACATCAATTTAGGTGTTCCACAAGGGTCTTACCTAGGTCAACTCCTATTTCTTCTCTATATAAATGACCTTCCTTGCATTGTAAAAGACGCCAAAGTTTCTATGTATGCTGATGATACAAGTATTTATCATTCTTCCAAGGACATCATGCAGTTAAATAGAGCTTTAAATGATGAACTTCGGAGGCTCGATGGGTGGTTGCAGGGGAATAAGCTATCTCTTAATGTAGCTAAAACTCGCTCTATGTTAATAGCCACGAAGAAAAGAAGAAGTATCTCACGGCTTCAAACCCAGCCTTACGACCTTCTATTCGTGAGGAGCACATAGAAGTTATATGCCATTCTAAGTATCTAGGTGTTCAAATAGACGAAAATCTGGCATGGAAGAATCAGATAAAATCAGTCACTGAGAAAGCTTCTCGTGCAATTGGCTTTCTAAAGTATGCCAAACATTTTCTCCCTCAGACAATTGTAAACTCTTTATACTGGCATTTTTGAGCCTCACTTCCAATACTGCTGCTCTGTTTGGGGCTGTTGCAATTCCACTGACATCTTACAATTGTGAAACTTGTGTTTCTGCATGGGCCAAGGCTGTCCGTTATAACTGCAAACGATGCGATGTTTGCGTTACTACTGCAAACGATGCCTACAAACAACAACTAACTACTTAAACAGAAACGACAGATACATAAAACAGATAAGATTGACGGTTGTCAATTAGCGAAAGCAGTCAATTTCTTAATTAACTGTCATTTTATGGTGCCTCTCTAATCTTCTCTCGCTGTCTGGCATCAGGGGTTCCCATCATGAACCCTACATATTCCCCCTCTTTGAGAAATGTTGTCCCTGACATCAGGATTTATTGAGGTGTTGAATGCTTCAAACAGCTCTTCAATCAATGAAGTAAAAATTTTTAAGTTTTTCGAGTGTTCTTCAATTCTCAAAAGTTCTTCAATTTTCAAATGTTTTTTGTTTTTAAATCTTTAAACTTTTAGCAAATCTCCGTACCACTGAAAAGTAATAGAAAAGAATAGAACATGAAAATTGTAGTCCAGTTGAGAAAGTTTCATCTCTGCACCAACAATTGTCTTTTGCGATCGTTCATCTTCGGTGGCAATACCCATCTTACGAATTCCGACGAATAGTAATGATGAAACTGCGAATCATTAACAAAATACTCCAGTCCACCAAATAGACGAGACTAGTTCGATACGTACGCTTGTACGGTAGCTGTCTATGTATCCGATGAATAATAAAAATTGTAGTAAATAGAAGAATAAAAATATATTTATGAAATTGAAAAGGTCTTGAATGATAGCAACTGCACTTCCGCAATATCTATATATTCCCGTAATAACGATAAATTGTCACTCGTTATATGGTATGAACAACGCTTTGATGCAGTTGTGAACGATAAGACGGTATACAACGACGCATGGACATGGACGAAACGATATTTGACAAGACTGGAATACATGGAACTTTATTAATATTATATAGAGAAGAAGTTAACAACGAGTGTCCTGGCGCAAAATACGATAAACGATCTGGAGGTTGCCGATTACTGATCAGAGGAATACTTTCCTGCGGTTCTGGCAACACTTGTTCGATTGCACTCTCGGGCTCGACATAATTTTCTAATTCATTTTCTTGCACTGGCTGATCGGCTAATCTTCAACTATCTATATTCGCGCTTTCGTTATTCTCATTTGCGATTGAGTCCGATAATACGTCTGGTACCGATTCAGTATCCAAAGCAACGACAATTTCATCCTCTGAGTCACTACTATCCGACATGGAAACTTCAGTCTCGCAATTGGGAAGTTGTGTAGCTGAACGCGTAGGATAGGGATTACTATGGCGATTACGATTACGACGAACTGGGACGGTCTGTTGCGGAGCCGCATCTGTATCACTTGGTAAATCGTTGCACTGGAATAATAGATTCCTATGTAAAACTCTAGCAGGACCTGTACCATTTTCACATTGTACTTCATAAACTGGTGACATAGTATCCTTATGACCAATTACACGGTGAGTGTCTTTTTCCCAATACGACCTTAATTTACCAGGCCCCTCCCCCTCGCCGACATGTTTCGAACGAGGACTCTGTCGTAAGGCTGTAAATCAACGGATTTAGCTTCTAAATCATAATGCGTTTTATTCCTTTCGCCGGCGGCATGCGAACGACGACCTGCAATAGCGTATGCTTCTTCCATAGCTTGTTTCCATTTGTTGACATAATCACTATAGCTATTTCCTGGAGAATGATGACCCATGTTGAAAACTATTCATTATTCCCATCTGTCACGTGACTTCCAGTGCCGCCATGATGGATCACAACCTTACCGTGGATACACATAGCAACCAGTTGCTTTTTCTGCACGTTGTGACTGCTGAATGCGAACTACTGAGCTAAAGCTTACCAAGTGATCAACATATCGTTACTTTTCTACTTTTTCACCATAATTTCATCGCAGCTTGGTATCTGGGGAACAGTTTTTTAAAAACTAAGTAAGTACCTAGCTCTCGCACTAGAATTTAAAATAGATTGGTACTGTATATTTTATTACTTTTCACACAAGACGGTTAGGCCATAAGGAAAGGTGGTTGTTCTCTTTATAATGGTTAACTTTTGTGCGATTGTCGGATGCTCAAACAGGATTGGAAGGGATAAAGGTAAATCGTTCTTCAGGCTGCCGAAAGTAATCACTCATCAAAGTGAGGAGACAAAAAAATTATCAGAAGAGCGAAGGAATACATGGCTAGCTCGAATCAGTAGGGCAGATCTGAGTACGGAGAAACAAAAGAATACAAGGGTGTGCTCTGATCATTTTGTATCTGGTACACCAGCTGCCCTTTATGATACAAAAAATACAGACTGGGCACCCTCTTTAGGCCTAGGACATGAAAAATGTAAGGTCGTTGCAAGCTCATCATTTGATAGGTATGAACGAGCGCTTAAGCGAAAAAGACAACGGCTCGATGATGATCCGAGTAAACATTACTCTGTAATACTGCATAATAAAAAAGAATATTTGGGTGAACAACAAAACTCAGTTGAACCTGTTTTTAAGGATGTATCATGTCAGACAGAGTTTACTTGTGATGATCTGTGTCAATTAGAAGAGAAATACAGACTTGCATCAGCAAAGCTAAGCAAACTGTCCTTTTCTGAAGAGTCAATGAAATGTGATGATAAAAAAACTTCCACTTGCACAGGCCTTCCTAACTTTGTTACCCTTGCTGCAGTATTCAACTTAGTTGAACCATACATGCCTTCATCACAGTGCAATGTATTGACCAAATTCCAGCAGTTCATGATTTTGCTGATCAGACTAAGGCAGAATTTATCTCTAGAAGATTTAGCATACAGATTTGATGTTTCAAAATCAACAGTATCAAGGACATTTCTACGAATGCTGGACATAGCTGTTGTACGCCTTTCATTCCTAATCAAGTGGCCAGAAAGAGAAGAACTAAGAAAGACAATGCCTAATTCATTTAGACAACATTTTGGAACCAAGGTGACAGTGGTTATTGATTGCTTTGAAGTCTTTATAGAGAAGCCATTAAGTTTATTGGCAAGGGCACAGACCTTTTCCAACTATAAGCACCATAATACTGTAAAATTTTTGATTGGCATTGCACCACAGGGTGTGATAACATACATTTCTAAAGCATGGGGAGGAAGGGCTAGTGATAAATACATAACTGAAAACAGTGGAATCCTAGACAACCTTCAACCCGGAGATATCATTCTTGCTGACAGAGGCTTTAATATTGAAGAAAGTGTTGCCCTTTACTATGCAGAAGTAAAAATCCCAGCTTTTACCCATGGGAAAAAAAACTGGCAGCAAAAGATGTAGAAAGTACAAGAAAAATTGCATCTGTATGGATACAAGTGGAGCGAGTAATTGGACTTGTACATAGAAAATATAGAATTTTACAATCTAAGCTTCCAACTGACTATCTTAGCACAGAAGATAAAGATGGTATGACAACCATTGATAAGATAGCCATAATTGCCTGTGCATTGACAAACACTTGTAACTGCATAGTACCTGTGGATTAGTGTCAATTTTTTACTATTAAGTAGCATGTTTTCTTGTAAAGTACTTGCCAACAAGCTCTGGCAGAATACATTTGTAGAAATAAGAACATGCTTCATGCATAGTCTGTTCCCACATTTCCCTATCAGGTAGTATTCTTTCAATAAAAATGCTTTTTTCTGTCCATAGGACAAAATCAACAAATGATGCCTCTTTGCACAAATTAACCTGACTTTGCACCTGGTAATAATAGGAATGCTTTCTGGACAATTGCATATTTGTACCCCCATCACATTTGATAAGGCAAAGACCTTTCTTTTCAAGTCCAATGTCCACCACTGAATCATGTGGGCAAAGAGGGCATTTGATTTCCAGGCATCCAATTCCACAACATGAACATTCTGTCATTCCATCTGGAGAAGCACCCATAAATGGATACTCCTTTGACATAATAAATCCAGAGTCTTTGACTGTAAAATTTGTGTGCTTGTTTTTCATTATATTTTTATATGCCTCACATGCTACTTTTTCATGTGTGCAGCCCCATCTAGTAGCCTCAGTAGAGAATCTGTATGCTTCTGGGCAACATATTTTCTTTATAAGGCTCATTGATGGCTTATCAATTTTTGTCCTGCAACAAGATTTCATTGTTGATGAAGATACCCGCCCT
>OLMO02000277.1:2828665-2853021 GCA_900291935.2 Cassiopea xamachana
TATATATATATATATATATATATATATATATATATATATATATATATATATATATATGTATATATTGCTTTTCAGTTTTCAATCCTCGAGTTTGCATGTCAGTCATGTGACTTCCACGTCTCTTCTCACGTGCCCCTGTTCTCCTTCGTTAATGAACAGAAAGTAGATAGTCTTTTAGTGTATTCTGGAATAGGACTCTAGAACACATAACAACAGAGTTAAGTCATCTTGATTCTGATTGGCTAATGCGCTTTGGTGAGCAATACAAAGCAGCTTAATTCACACAACATTGTTTGAAAGTGCGACTGAATTAGTTTAAGATGCAGCAGGCGTAGCATTCACCATCCAAATTTCCAGCAATGCAACAAGTTTCGATGTCAGATGTTATCAGCTACTTCGTCGAAATTATCGTAGATAACTGCAATCTACGGCCTACATTATACGGCGAACTTCACATGCATCGAACTCAACCGAGTTAAGTTCAAAAATTACCCTGGTCATGATCATGGCCGTATTTTTTCACATGTTTCGAACTCAATTCTTTTATTCGACACATGTATAGTACGGCTTTTTACTTTATTAAATGCGTTTGTTTCATTGCAATTGACTTCCATAATTACACTCGACCAAATCTGTAGTATTTATTCATTGAAGTCGACTGCAAAACAGCAAACAGTAATCCTGTATAATCAAGCCAAGTTCGAAAAGTGCCAAATATTTCGTATAATTTAGGCCTGAAGAGAGACGGCTGTCAGTTTTTCTCAATAGAGAAGCTTGAAAAGTGAGGCGTAAATGTGTTTTTTCGGTAAGCGGGCTAAACATGTGTCGAAAGCTACTCCAAAGGTGTTAGCTGACATTCGAATAATGGTTACGCTCTCACGTAATACTTTCTATTCTAGTAGGCGGGCTCATATGAACAGGCCCTAAAACCTGGTTTCCATATAATCATCTCTGTCGTAAGGATCGTTTCCGCCCCCGTAAATGATCGGGACGATCATATGGAAACGCACTTTGTTGCGATTCAGACGATCCTTAGGACAGAGATTACCGGAAATACCGGAATTTCGTTGTTCTCCTCTACTCGCAGGTCATGAAGTCGTACAAAATTGGAATTATTTTCACTGTCGACCGTCAAGTCTGCTATCCTTTCACGCCACCACATTGTCTGCATCACTTACATCCCTCTTCTGGTGCGATACTTTCCCATTCTGGATGCTGGGGGCCTGTCATTAAATCCATGAAATGCTGATGGCAGGTTGATTCCTGATGAATCGTATTTTCTCCTGTTTATTTCCTTGTCGTTTATTGCACTTTTTTATTGTAGCATTGTCACTAGGCACTAGTAGAAGCCAGATTCTCAATAATCTGCGTTGTTGGGACTACCCTTTATCTCTTACTATCTGCTTTATATTGTTTCTATACACGCACGGTATTAACGATCATATGGAAACCAACATTTGTAAGGATCGTTTGAATCGTCTCAGGCTGCGTTCAGACGACAGAGACGATCCCTACGACAGAGACGATTGTATGGAAACCAGACTTAAAGCTTCAGTAGGGGTGGCGCCAGGAATTTCCTACTGGGGGACTTACTCTCCCGACGGGGGAACTAAAATATGATTAGCAGGATACTAGACTGCTAGTATAACTCCGAGAAGAGGTATCTATCTTCGGACGGGGCATGCTCCTACGCCCTAGCACTCGCCTAGTGCCACCCCAAGCTTCAGGTATAATATTATTTTTCCTTTAGAGCATCTTTGATACTTCACAGGAGAACCACCGACTATTGCTGGGATTTATCGCGTGAATCGCCCAAGTGAGGATGCCAATTTTGATACTGGTGTCAAAGATAATCGTGAACTGTTATGGCATGGCACACATTCCGCTCATATGATCAGTATATTGAAGGATGGTTTGCAGATTGATGCAAGGAACTCTAGAAGAATTGGAAGGAGCCTCGGGGATGTAAGAATGAGTTTTCATACAGTAATAATGGCTTGTAATGATGAAGATTAAGTGATGCCAAGTACATGGTTGCTAATGATTGTTTATAGTCATAATTCTTCGTTATCTTTGCTCGAATCATAAGAATTTAGAGTATCGCTATACTTATCCAAGTCATTGTCTAAGCATATTTGTTTGCATACTCTTGAAATTCTATGTCGGAAATATTTGCAACTAGCACGGAACGGGAATTTTCGCTACTGCAAATTGTGTATAATTTTGATACAAGGCTTAGAACTCCTGTAAATGGGAAATATATGTTAAATTTTAATTAAGTCTTATTTATTGTGTAGTATTGTTTCTTTGGTTTTATGTGTGAATTGAAGTTATTTGTATTGGAATTGACCGTAGCTTTAGCATTCTGTATTTCTTAGGGTAAAGAAGTTAATATCATACATGTATGGTGTTCAATCTTCTCATTCATTCTTAATATGCCCTGCAAACCCATGTTGAAGTTTTAAAACTAGATGATTTTAATTTTGTTATCAACGTGTTCTTTATGACTGTTAGCAATACCATTGTCTCTAGTATAATTCCAGTTGGTTTAGGCACACTTTCATTCTTGCTTCAGGGGATCTACTTCTCGCAATTATTCTCGAAGTCAATAGGCTATTCCAATTATTCCGGGAGAAACAAAGGTGCATTTGTGTTTTTGTGTGAGGTTAGTCCGATAACTTATATTTTTTACTCTCATTTCCCTTACTTAATGCTGGTGGTTGAAAAGCATGGATGCTTGCCTAACATGGCTAGTTGAGTTGCCTGAAATCCTGTTGCGATATTTATGGTGCCAGTATTGACAATTGTACATGATTACCATACAGCTCCTAAAAGAGAGTAGATTTTGTAAAATCTTTAGTCCCCTTACATGTGTATTTATTGGATTGAAACAGAGATGTGTAATACGTAGGAACTTCAGATCATTGCCCATATAGCTGTACAATCTAGTTTCAATCAATCCCATGATTCTCTGGATTGTGTTATATACAATTTAAGATGTTAAATGTTCTTTGTCACCGTCTATGTTATTCTCTATTCATTTATTCACTGTATTTTGTAATCGTTACTAATGAATTTTTGGGCGCCTTTCCCCTATCTGAACTTTTCGGAAAGCTTGAATTAGTGCCAGATTTCCAGGTCCTTTTTGTATAGACAATGCGTTGATATTTTCACCTTTAGGTTGCATTGGGTAAAATATCCACAGAATTAATGAGAGAAGAGGATGATGATTCCAATTCAGTCATGCTTATTCCTTCAAAAATTCCCGATCCAGCGATGGATTACTTTACACCATATGGAGCAAAGCTACCCAGGGGAAATTTCATTGAAAACAAAGATGCACATAAAGCCTGGAGAACTAGTGATCACGAGTGTGTTGTCTTCGATCCAAAGCAAGTCAAGATCAGGTATTTGGTAATGACGAAGTGAGTGACATAGCACTTGGACATGGCGTGGTGTTTTAGCTTTTTGGTTTATGGGACATATTGATGTGAATAAACGCATTTTAAACAGGAAGATACATAGTGTATATCCGGTAGCAACATTTCTATAAATTTCTGCACGATTTATCGATCATACCCACATACACTTGATTTTTCCAGCATTTCTTAGCATGATGCAGCTGTGTTCCCTTTTGCTGCAGTTTATTTCAAGATTTCTGAAATACAGTGCTTCCAATTTTGCAAACTATCAGTATTTTGTCATTCTGATGTTTAATTCTTTATATTTCTGTTTTGTTCTTATTTTATTGCTTCTAGATATATCCTTCCACGTATATTTGCAGGAAATAGTTCATTATCACTTATTATTGAAGCCAGTATATCTTTATTTTTAATATTAATAATTATTACCGTAAGTCAACCGCACCACGTAGAGTTGTGCCGTAAATAGTGTTTTGAAAGTGGATTTCTCTTGACCATTCAAAAACCGTAATTCAGTGAAAGGCTGAAGATAAACACCATATTAAATCGCCCGATACGATCAAAAGTTTTTACAGAATCCTTACCGAATTAGCCTTTAGCTAACTAGCCCATGCATCAATTTTCGCTTTTCGTTCCCTTCCTAATTAAGCCTATATCCTTGAAGACTCTTTAAGGTGCCCAGATTTCCTTACATAGCTAAACTTCCAGTGGTGGCGTCCGAGATAAAATGCTGGCGGGGGGCTGCTGCCCCCAAAGTGTCAACAGTGAGCGAAGCTAAAGAATTTTAGAAGACAAATCCAATCGTACCTATAGTATTGGCAGAAAAACTAAAATGAAAGATCATCGGCGCTGTGAACATACTGACATTGCATACTAGTTTAGGTGCCGACGAGGGCTCAGTAACATCTTGGGGTGGGGCTACAGCCCAGGAAATTTCCCTCGGAATGGACGCTCTGCTAGGATAGCAATCCTCACAAGCAATTTCATCCCTTACAACCACTAGATGCAATAATCGAAAGATTACTTTGTGTTCTTATGAGAGGTTTGCAAGACACAGAATGCACTGCCTAGTAGTGACAGCTGACTTTGGTACATACGGTATGGACCAAATGACAATATCTAGAAACAATTAATTTGTATGGCTACTTGATTTGAACAAATAAACGCCTTCTCTGTCTTTCGCAAGTTCAAGTGTCGGAGTTAGAGGACGAATTACTCTTCTGTGTAGGCCTTTACAAAATGATTTTGAGAAAACGCGAATGTGACTTGCTTGCTGTCATAAATTTTTTAGATACATCTTCCTATATTGCTGTTCTCTGTGCTACTAAACGTTCATGGCACCGGAAAGTCCCTACAAGTAACAAACGGCTAACAATATCTCCAAACTTAATGCATTATGGCTGGAAACACTAGTAGTGAAAGTTAATACACAGGACAGCAATTTTACGTCACGGTAAATAATTTGATGACATATTTCTGATGTAGCAATACCTTCAAGTGACGAATAAACCGGTGGTCCTAAAAGAGAGGGAGGTTGGAAAAATTCTAAAATTTAATAAACGGGGGGATTGTAATTGAAAAATGGCTTTTATTGATAATACAGCGATGGAAAGAACGAAAACAGGTTTTCATAAAGCATAGAGCTAAAAGATATACAGAAACACTCTAATTTGCCTTGAATATTGGGCATGCATAGTACTAAAAAAGAATTGAAATCAAATCAGGGGTTCGTAGAAAAGTCAATTTCCTTATAATTTATAAGGCCGAAGGGTTGGGAAAAAATCGAAAAAATGAGTATTTAAAATTTTGATTCCACGCATCATCTTATAACCTACGGTTTCAAGAGAAGAGCCACGACGAAAAACGTCTTTTCCTCTTTGTTTATTTTGACATTCCATCAATTACCAAAATTAGGACTTAGCCAATAGACATGCACGGTTTGATATAGACTTAGCCAACTTAGCCAATAGATATAAACGATATTGACATAAACCATATTAATACGTTTCGAGACATCATGTCTCATCCTTTCATCCTCAGTTAAAAAAACAGTGCTAGCGGGAGGTTTTATAAATGGGGAAAAACAAGAGGGTAAAGCAAAGGGGAAATCAAGAAAGTAAATTCACGGGGAGACCATAAAGAGAAATACCAACAACCAGCAAAAACATAATGCCTAAATAGGGAATTGAACTATCGAAAAAGGGAGCTATGGTAAACAGGCTATTATATAAGTAAAGAATAAATGACTAAAAGCCTTAGGGAACTAAAATAAACAAAGGGGAATTGAGGAGCTCTGAAAATTAAGCATCAGGCGATCTCTAAAACTAAGAAGACTCATGTATAAGTAAATCAAGTTCGTTGTTAGTTTTATCGATAATACAAAAGTCATCTAAGAGGCCACTGTGACCATTGTCTTTTATATGATATCTAATGGCTGACGAGGTGCCTTTAACACTGTTACCTTTTTTATTAATCCCTAGATGCTCTCTAAAGCGAGGGTCTCATGTAACCGTTCCCTCTTCAATTTGCATGATCAGGATTGTGAACCCACAGATAAACGATGAAACGTTCATAAGTCATTTTCATTTGTGCTTTTAGCTTCAAAATAATGGCCATGTTGTTTGATCCCTAGATGCTCTCTAAAGCGAGGGTTTCATGTAACCGTTCCCTCTTCAATTTGCAAGACCAGGATTGTGAACCCACAGATAAANACGATGAAACGTTCATAAGTCATTTTCATTTATGCTTTTAGCTTCAAAATAATGGCTATGTTGTTTGATTGATCAGTTTTTTCCTTTTACTACCTTTCATGGAAAGATACATTTTCTAGAAAGAAAACAATATAGAACAAATGCCCTAAGGGAGACCTCAATGCTGTTAAATTGAGTAGAACATGTTGTTACATGCTTGTTTTCTATAAATCAATCATGGTTTGTCTCCCATGGGAGTACTTGAATCCTTGCATTCCCATAACTATTGTATTTTTTGATAGTTTAAAATGGTATGTTTCCAATATTATCATTGCATTAGCAACAAAACAAATAGTCCAATCTTAGATTAGAACGTGATGTAATCTCAGATTAGAGTTTGATGACATCGCAGATTGGATTTTTATGCAATCTCAAATTGAAGTTTGATGCAATTTCAGATTAGAGNGTTTGATCCCATTTGGCTAAACCTTGACGCAATCTCAGGTTATAGTTTGATGCAATCAGTTAACTCATCGCTTAGCTGGATTTGAAATTTTCTGCACTTGTAGATCTTTAAGTGATGTCAGCTGCTTTTCCTCTTTCGTCATCGCTACGTCAACTTCAATTTCCGTATAAAATTCATAGTTTTCTCTCTTCTGCACATTGTACTTTAAAGTATTTAACCCATCTTTGTCTATATATTTGCCACCTTTGCTGAGTAGCTGTTTTCTAGAATAAAGAAGTTAGAAATTTTGGTGATTGAGTCGAAAGGTTAACTGAGCAAATAGTATCTAGTAATTCTACTTTTTAACGCCGCACACTCGTATACGCCACCCTTCAATATACTCCTAATATACGAAGTGGGAAATGGAAATTATCAGTTTACTGTTGCTGTTTGCAGAAAATTTGTAAAATACCTTCACCTAGTGAATGTCAAACTGCAAACTTTAGAAGTTTCGGGTATCTATGGTAACAAGAAATAATGTGAATACACTTTTTCGCCGGTTGGATTGGCTCTTAAAGACTGGTGGTTATTACAAGTTGAGAGAGATATCTCATAGCACTTAACTACATACAATGCTTTCCTGTTATACTCCAGGCTAAGTGCAATTACGGCATTTTCTTGGCGACCGTTGAAACATTTCTATAGTGGTCTATCCAGTTGTTTTTGTTGTTAAACTTACCAAATTTTCAGATGACTTTAAGGTGAATTTTGGCTCACTTTTTTAATTAGAGTAATTTAATTTTTCATAGTGCTTTTTCTTTTCATATTAATCAATCTTAGAGGAAGTGTTGTAATCAGGGTTTGTGTTAGGGTTAGGGTTAGAGATAGTGTTGGGAAGTCCGAGGCTGCGGAGGGAAACTCTTCCCCTCTACCCTTGGCTTCAGTATGTATTTGTTCTTATTGTTGGTTATGATTATAAGTTTTGAGTTGGGATGATCGAGAAGGGAAAACGAGCCAATAGCGAGAGAATTAAATCTAGAAGCAAGAAGTGAATATAAGTGAATTGAATCAAATCAAGAGCTGAGAACTTGACGTCGAGTATTAGTCGAGAATAGTGTTGATTGGAATCAGAATCGGAATCTAGAGCTGAAATCAGAATTGGAGTGGAAACTAGAATTGAACTTAGTTGAATCAGATTTTGAGTGGAATCGAATGAAGAAGAACTGAATTTTGACCGAGAACTGGATCTCACGAGGTGATACCTAAATGTTTACTTCATCTGATGGGATGAACTATCAAGGAAGAACTTGCCATCAACATTGTTTTTATATATTTTCATTTAATTTATCGCATTTATTTCGTACAGTCCTCTTATTTTATTTGAATTAGATTCTTTGGAGTAACTTTGAAGCCTTTTGGTAATTCTATTCCGCCACCCAGCAAGGTGTGTCTAGCCCTCTGGACTGACTTGAACCTAAGGCGCAAATCGTACAAAAAGATCTTTAGAATTGCTTTTTTCAGTATAGCACAATTTTCGATATGGCTATATTTTATTATAGGAGCAAGAAATGTGGTTAAGGCTCATTTACTGTGAGAAGGTTGAACATTTTGAAGAAATCGTTAGACAAGATATCGATAGCCCAGGATAAATACCCTCTAGCAGATACTTACCGTGTATACGAAAGTATGGTGGGACCCTACGAACAATGTTTTGTTACATGTTGCAGTTTGAAGAACTTTGCCGCTATTTGACTACAGATGACAAAAAAGTAGAAAGAAGTGTATTGTGACATAATTTCACTTCCATTTATACTGTGTAATTGCCTATGCATGATTTGTATTTATACGTTTTTTTAGTAGGTAAGGTCAGGGAAATGCCTTAGGGCCTATAACAAAGTTCTGACAAAGGAAAAACTAAGAAAAGGGAGAAACGTTACGTAGATAGGGATTGACAAGATCAAGTTTGTTGGTGCTAGATTTGAAAGAAGATAAATTGTACGACTCGACAAAAGTAGTTGATAGGAATATGTTCCGTAGTTGAGAAGTTCTCGGAATGAAAGATGATTTGTCAGCTGGAGTTCGTGGATTATATAGTATAACTTGGAAAGCGAACTTGTGAAAGTAAATCGGTGAGTCTACAATATCGTCAATACTTAGTACTGCCTCTATAGTTTAAGATCAGAACAACGACAAAAAGAGACCACATATTTCTGATGTTAATAATACTGACCACTGATTCAGTGTTTCGATGCCATGATGAAGACTATTCCACAATTAAACTTAAACGGTGTAACATAAACGGTGTGACTTAAACTGTGTGACTTAAACGTTTCGACTCAGGCTTGAGTCATCTTCACTATGGAAAGAACATAGGTGGGCGCAAATAATTTATTAAGATGGATCAATAAACACGTGGTACCAACCAACCTGGTAGGAAGCACGAAGTGGGGATGAACGTTTACGTCACCATTTAAGCCACACCGTTTATGTTAGACCTTATTAAAGTTTAGTTATGGAATAGTCTTCAACATGGAATCGAGACACAGCATCAGTTATCAGTATTATTAACATCAGAAATATGTTGTCTCTTTTTGTCGTTGTTCTGATCTTACGATTTATCAAAAACTGCGTTTTCCACCTACAGCACTAATGCTCTATAATGTCTTGTTATTGTCGCGTGTGCACCAGTGCCCTGTAGTTATAATTTTTAGTTTAGTGTAGAATTAGAAGAATGAGTTAGAGGAGATTCAGAACTGAAGTAATAAAGACGTGTCTCTCCGTTTCGAGCTCTACTTTACACATTAAATGCCACTTACAGGCTATCTGAGGAGGTTGCTTTTGGACACCGGAAAAGGTTGCCATTGGAAACTGGAAGAGGTTGCTAATGGATACTAGAGGAGGTTGTTATTGGATACCGGAGGAGGTTGCCATTGGATTATTAGCTTTATTTGAATCTAGTCTGAATCTACTTACGCCTTAGAGTTCCTCTCTTCATCTCTGTGTTGTATCATTGTGTATCGCCCAACTACGAGTGGAGGACGCACAACTTTCATCCCCTTTACCATAACCCTAAAAATCAGAGAAAATTCAATAACTATCTTTATCGTGTCATGATAGAACAGGTATTTAGTTTATTGATAGAGGAAAGCAATGTTCTACAACCGCAGACGTATTCAATGCCAGATGCTAACATTTCACTACATTCTACTCTCAGGTGCCAAATAAAAGCCCCCCCCCCGCTCATTAATTTTTCGATTTTTTCCAGCTCCCGGACCTTAATAGGACCCCCTGTTTAGTAATTTCAAGGAAATTGACGTGTTTACAAACCTGTCATATCATTTAATTTCTTTGTTAGTACTATTTACGCCCAATTTTCATGGTAAAATAGCGTACTGCTGTATATATTTTAGTTTTATGCTTTATGAAAACATAAATCATAAAACTATGTTTTTTGCTCTTTCCGTTCTTGTATAATCCTGACCCCCTATTTATTAAATTTAGGAAATTTTTTGACCCCCTTTTTATTATGAACCTTGTTTATTTAACACTTGAGAGTGTTTCATTTTTGCTTGGTTTCCTACGAACTGTCTGCCATGCAAAGCTGCAAGGTGGTCTTACTGGCTAGCTGGCTTCTTGGAAAGCTCGCTGAAAGAGTAACTGAAATTAAAGATTAAAGATTAAAGATTAATTAGCTCTCTTGCTGACCCAGGGTCCGTACGGGTTTTGGAAAGTTTTGAAAAGTTATGGAAATTGAAAATGCCATTTCCCAGGACCTGGAAAGTTTTGAAAAAAAGAACGTTTTCAAAATGGCTATGGAAAAGTTTTGGATCTTTGTTTGGAAAAATTCTAAAAAATCCTAAAATGCACGTAGCTACAGTAAATAGAGGATAAACATAAGTATAAATAGATATTTAGGCATGAAGCTCTATCAGCAAGGAAAAAACAGTAAAACGAAAGTAAAAATCCTGCTCATCCTAGCGGCCATGCTTGATTGCTACTACCCATCTCAGGTTCTTAGCAGCTGTTTCATTTCATTTTCGAACCGATTTAGAAAAGATTAGTTTATATGCTGGGAGGCTGTTCTTTGTAAATTGTAATCGAGGCTTGGGTAGATGTAAGTTTCCTGGACATTTGGTTTACCTCTAAATAGAGGTAAATGATGTATTCACAAAGAAGAAAGGTCTTTGCCTTATTTTCGCTGCATCTTGCCGCAAAAAATGCGAGTCGTGAATATTATTAATAGAGATGACTGATACCTGCGATACATGTCATCATCTTCTGCTCCCCATCCATAGTATTTGTTTGGATAACCGTTGACTTTGAGATAGTCTTGCTTGGTGAATGATGTAACACCTCCAAATAGATAAGGTGAAATAAGCCTAAAAGAGAATTTTTTACATTACACATAACGTAATACTCTAGAGAACCTTCACATTGAATGAGTTTATTTGGGACCCATATCTCGTTATCAACCAGGAAATGTAGTGTTAGCGTCATTAGCTACCTTGTCGATTTCTTGTTTTTGACTGGACAGTTTTACTTTATCTCACACTTGGCTAAAGCGTTGGGTGCAACGAAGCTTAATATTGTGGAGTTAGCAGTTGGCCTACAGGTACTCAAAACCATGTTTCATCAAATTCTTTTGACTGTTGGTCTTGTCTTAACAAAGTAAGTACATTCGACGTCTATGATACTTGACTTTTGCTTCAAATAGCACGCAGCGGTCACATTTTGTCTTGTTATTTTCAGAACAAAAGATATCATATTTACCATCTCTCTGCGGTTAATGTAATGCATTCTAGTGCTCCAGTTAAGATGTTATAGTTACAGAGACCTTTTCGATTACAATATAAAATGGTCAATATGGATACAAGCTATGCTGTGAAGAGAAGCCTAATTTTGTACGAGTCAGCAAATGTCAAATTCAGTAAGGCCTGGCTTCCATATACAATCGCCTCTGTTACAAGGATCGTCTCTGTCGTCTGATCTCAGCCTGGGACGATATAAACGATCCTTACGATTGTTGGTTTCCATATGATCGTTAATTTCATGTATGTGTATAGAAACAATATTAAGTAGAACGTAAATATGAGAGGGTAGTCCCAGAAGCGCAGGTTAGTGGGAAAAAGGTGCAATTGATAACAAGGAAGCAAAAAGGAGAAAGTACGATTCGTCAACCTGCGAGCAGTATTTGATGGATTAAATGACGCCTCCCTAGCATCAAAAAATGGGATACTACCGCGCCAGAAGAGGGATGTAAGTGATGTAGACAATTTAGTAGCATGAAAGGCTAGCAGGCATCATTTTCGACAGTGAAAATAATTTCAATCTTGTACGACTTCATGACCTGTTAGTAGAGGAGAACAACGACATTCCGTTATCTCCGGTCGTCTCTGTCGGGAGGACAGAATTCAGTTCTATCGGGACGATCGTGTTGTCTCTGTCGCAAGGATCGTCTGAATCGCATCAAACTGCGTTTCCATATGACCGTCCGGAGACGATTATATGGAAACCAGGCTTAGGTTATTGCGATCCCGTCCTTATCGTTGAGTTGTGAAAGACTTAACTGTTTTAAAATAAAGTTATTTTACTTTAAATGTATTTACTTGAAAAGTATTTTATTACTCCGCCGGAAAATTAAACTGCAATTTTCTCACCAATTGTAAACTAGTTGATTGGGAATCAGACAAAATCCATCGCATTGTTTTTCTAACCCTTTTAGCAAGTCAAACGTGCCGTACTGCAATATGGCCGCAACACTTACTCGTATGAAAATTTACTAACAGCAGGGGACATGTGCCTTGGTCCAGAGGGACATCCATAATCATTTCTGTCATCTTCGGGGATTAAATCGACATCGTGGAAAACGAAGCAGTCGTAATCGTCATATCCCTGGGACTCTTTGAAGCCAATGTTGAATAACTTTGCTCTGTTGAACGGATATGTGTCATTCTAGAAGCGAAAAACAAAGATGCTATGTGGTAACAGATTTGAAAAACGTTCAAGTGTACATAGTTATCAGTACACTTTCAAACATCATAATAGACTGTCTGGAGATTCTTCCCCAAGTCAACCTTCATATTGAATTAATAAGGTTGCGGTGCTCGACAAGGTTCTTGTCTTACACCTTTGCTCTTTCCGACTAGAAATATTGAAGTGATTTCTTAGCTTTGTTTGCTCATAACCTGTAAGCTAACCATTTTTAACCTTCTTAACTGCCTGGTATACATTCAAATAAATTACCAATGAATATCTATAAGATTTGGCTATACATATTGATAATATCAGCACTAATGAGAAGTATAGTAGCCATACATTTAGGATTAAGGCAATCGAATCAGTGTTATGTTAATAATGTATTTTTTGAAGACTTCTCATGGTATATGCCAATTACAAATACAAACATCTCTACTAAGAGGTCATTTTTATCTGGCTGATGAGGCTACAACTAATTATCAATAAGTTTTACATACAGGACAAAAATGAAATAAAATGGCAACAGCAAACATCAAATGCAAAAGCAAGCATATATAAGCAGATAGTAGATTTCTTGTCAAATAGCTAATACTTAAGGAGGTCAGGGTTGGTCCAGGCTTTATTTCGCATAGAGAAGATAGAGTACGTGGATCGAATAATGATATTTGTTGTTTTCCTTAATATATACATCTGCGTTGTCTCTCAACATCAAGATCCTTGAACATTTCAATGAAAGGCTTACAAGAATTACCAAAAGTCCCTAAGGAGCTGATTCAGAGGTTAATTAATCTAACACACCGGTACAAGTTCTAAGTTCTGTATTTCTAAGCCTCATTTCCTATAAACTTTTTTCTTATAAAACAAACATGTATGCTCCTAACGAACAAAGCCTGTGGTCTTTAAAATAATATATCAATAGAGGTGGGGTTGTCGGATTTTCATTTGATGATCTTGACAGTAATAAAAAGTTGTTTTGTAAAAAGAGGTCCAAGGATCGTTGTGTACCATGACTATAGTAAATTTGATCCTATAGGTCTCCAATCTGACATTAAAAATAATTCAACTGGGGATAGCAAAGCATGCTTAGTATGTGAAAACATTAAAAATACTTCCGCTTAAATGATGCTCCGTTCATGATGAAAACTACGTAATAGACTAAACAAGCACAATAGCCTAGAAAATTGAAAAACTTAGAAAAGAACGACGTAATTTTGCAAAAATTCTACGTCAAGTAAAAGCATCATATTATGATGGAAACCTTGATATGAATTCTGTCCTTAAGAACAAGAAGTTCTGGAGAACTGTAATACCACTTTTTACTGACAAGGTTCATACCACACCAAGTATCATACTATGTTAATGAATTCTTCACCAACATCGTAGATGCAGTTGATATCACCCTAGTAAATTCATACCTAGAGCTACAGGTCATCCGCTGAATCCTATTGAAATTCCTATTGAAAAATATAGACATCACCCCAGCTTACTAAAGAGTAATGACAAAGTGGACAATACCTCATCCTTCGAGTTCGGACCAGTTACTGTGACAAAAGTTATGTTCTATGGAAATCATAGCAAAACGCCGTTACGCTTACTGAAATGTTTGGTGCTCACCATTGTGTTACCTACTGACGCAAACGTTGACGAACTGCTTTCAATTTTGTGACAAAATTGAAGTTGCGATACGCTGTGTTCGTTTTTAACTTAAACGTCATACTTGCTGAAAATTTACCAATACACCAGTGATTGTAATTATATGTATCCAAATATACGTCAAGAAATTCCCATATTTTTGTTGATACGTTTAAAACTTATTCTTTCAACTCCCTGACACTTTTGTTCTAAAAATTGCCATCATACCTGATTCACAACAAAGATTCGATAGTCCAGTCCTTGCCGTTGCAGCACGGGATGAAGATGTCTTAATAGAACCATCAAATGCTTTTCTCGATTACGGAAAGGAATTATAATTGCTACCTAAAAACAGAAGATCAAATATGTCAAAGTTCAATACATTTAGAGCCATTACAAGTGTTAAAAGTTACTGATGTGATAAAAGCAAATTTTATTGTAGCAAATTATTTTAACTCTTCTACGCTGCTATTTCTACGAATTCCGCTGTTCATGCTGGGTAATTTTGCTGCAGATCACTGAATAAGAGAGACTTTTTAACTTTTTGACAAATCTTTCTACCATACGCCCCTTATTGAGCAAATACTCTTAGGTCTTGAATAAGCGTACTCCCGCTTATTATGTTTTAAAATTTTTCCAACCACCTACCCCTACTTTCATGAGGGGCACCCGCTTATCAAATTTTGAATTTTATTAGGAGAAATCTACATTAAAGTTAGTATTATGGCTGAGTTACCCAAACCATGAGTGAGTGGCGTGCGGCGTGATTCCAAAAAGTATTTGCTTGCTGTACTGTTTATTAGGATATTTATAGTAATGCTGGTAGGTGTACAGTTCGTCCAAATTCCAACCCTCCTACCGATGACTCCGGACCACCCGGCTAACTTTATCTTATGGAAATTTCCAGCCCCCTTGCTTATTAGCCCAAGACATTGCTGAAATTCTGTGGAACTGCAACCGCTTCAAAGACAGATAGCTATAGTTCAACCTTAAATAATTGTTTTAGTTGAGGCAAAGAAACAAGATAGCGTCCTTTATGGATTATATTTAAATAAACAAAACAGCATATTAACCATAACAACTAATCTCACATCCCTCGTTCCTACCCTCACTTCTCCTCATAGCTAGCATCAATTCGTCGAGTGTCGCTAAATTCAATGAACCACGCGGCTTTACCACAGTTGCGCATGTCAAATGACGTACTAAACACAGTGGTATTTTAAGACATTACAACAATAATGACCACCTCCCAATAACGGCCTGTAGCCTTCAATCCCAAACTCTTTCCCCAGATGTTGCCTTTATCGTGAGCCTCCGAATAGTGGCAACATTCCGCTAACGGACACTTGACCTGTGATTTAAAATTGGTCGCTATTAGAGCTTTGACTGTATATTCAAACCATTACCTATTAAAGGTAGTCCCGTATACTTTCGTAGGTAGGGGAGTGCCTGTTATAGAGGACACTTATCCTGAGCCATCGGCATGTGAGGTAGGGTGGCCAGTTCTTTCCACTATTGGCGAGATCAATGGAGCATCCCCCTACCTCTAGAATTATGTTTTCATTACTATTTAAATCAAATGATATAACTTGAAATTTTGATTCATTCACAACCATTTGGTTTGTTTTAAACTAATACATCAATTTAGATATATGTTCTTCAAGACTTGAGGCAACAACTTCAAAGGAATTGCCACAAGAAAATAGAGTATTGTCGCCTGCAAAATTGCATACCTCCGACTGCTTAATAATGTAAATGAGATCATTGATGAAAATATTAAATCTATCTATTTATGTGTTCCTGGCAAGCGGCCTAGCCCACTTAGCGAGACCTCAGTCTTATATGAAAGCCTCCAGCCCGCTTGCTGATATAATCAGTTGTCTCCTTCAGTTCTTTTTAAGGTAACTTTGTCTATCTCAAGTTCTGCTCTTTAAACGCCGCTTTTACTTGCCTTTGACGCGATTCAGACAATTAATGCATCATGAAAATTGACACAAATAACCAAAAGTCGAAAAAAGATGATTATGCAGTTCGAGAATGTATGTGCTCTACAATGGTACATGTGCAATATAGTCCAATTTACACCGGCAAGGGGGCTAGAAACTTCATTTGGGAGAATTAGTATCCCACCTACCTAAATCTCACTAGTGCTTCAGCGAGATATTACTTACCGTGCTAGCCCGCTTTCTCGTATAAAAAGTAAAGGTAATCCCGTATACTTTCGTACGTAAGGGGAGTGCCTATTAGAGAGGACACTTATCCTGAGCCATCGGCATGTGAGGTAGGGTGGCCAGTTCCTTTCCTCACCGCCTTTATCTCCCCAGTGTTCCCACTGGGTATGCATTTGCTGCTGGGTGAACAGTGGGCGAGCATTCAGTCAAGGTGAGTCGGGCTCGAACCGTAGACCCTCCGCATAGGAGGCATGCGCTCTAACCACTATGCTACCTCACTCATGCTTTCTCATATAAAGAAACAAATATTTCTGTTTATTACTTTATGTGGCGAGATTTCACTAAGAAGGCTAGCCCACTTACCGGGAGCATGAAAACAGGACCTAATATGCAACAATTGTAAGTTACCTTCGCCTTCGAATTGCAGTCATTTGGACTCCATTGCCCTCCACGTCTAACGTTGCTCAACCATTCGTCAGAGCTTCGCATTTTCTCAATTGCAATTGGCTCTTGATTGACGTGCAGTGGACCAACTATACAAGAATTTAAAAGGAAAATATAACCACAGGGTGGAATTTGTTGCAACTACAGATTGTGTAAAGTTTTTATTAAGGATTTAGGTCTTTGGATTAGATTGTATTTAACAATTATTTGTAATTATATCGTTCCTAGTGTTTTCTTCTCTTTAGCTTTAGCACTAGTTGTCCTTAATTAGTTTCTTTTAGCTAAATAGTAAATAGCCAACTGTAAATAAATTGATGACGATGATGATGCACCTGCTATGCCACTTTTGCGCAGTCTCATATAACTGTCAGTAGGGGCGTTTCTAGCTGGAAAAATCTCGGGTGTCGTGACTCCAGAGCAAAAGGAAGTTTGGGGGCGACACCCCCAAAAAATTGTTTGACCATGCCCTTTTTGAGCACAGAGATTGGCCCATTAACATAAAAAAGCTGTGCAAATGAAAGAGCACACATAAAGGAGAACAGACTAAATGACAGAGAAATAAGATTGCAGGACCATAACATAACGGAAATACAAACGCAGGATCTACATTTACATCTAGAAATTTACTATACGTTGTTGCTTACGTGCTAAGCCAAAAGACACAAAGAAAGTTAGCGAAACGTTTTTATAAGGCAAGGTACAGAAGCAATCTAAAAGTATCATGTTAATTTCTTGTATATCTTCCTAATTCGCGAGTATTTGCAGTAAACAACATATTCGAAAGTCAAAGTTTCATATCTTTCTAGAAATGTGGGGGCTAACAAAGGGGACCAAGAAAATTTCTGGGGGGCCTCCAGGCCCCCTTTAGAACCACCACTGATTGTCAGTGACATACTTAGAACTAAAGCTGTCACCATAATATACAAGTCATTAAATGGTCTCGTACCTGAGTATCTCTCTACAAGTTCTAAGTTCTGCTCGAAACAAGAGGATTTTTGGTGGTTAGTTAGAGAGATCAAGCATTTCAGGTAAGGAATTGCTGATGATTTCAAGATCACCCACCGCATCCCCTACTTTGGTGAATTGTTTTCCCCCATACCCTATTCTCCCATTACTTCCATCAGGTCGTCAATTTCTGCTGGGCTTAAGAGAGAGGACGTTAAGCCAAGGTACGCAGCATGCAATGGCGGGCCAAAGGACTTTTGAGTGGGAGTGTAGCAGGAAAGTTTACCGGCAGACTATTAACTTTCCCAGAATTAGCGTCAATCGCTGATCAAAACGGTAACTTTTACCGACAAGTCAAAAATCGCCGACAAGCTACATACATTCATGTATACATCACATATTTGCTAAAGCAGGTTAACTAAGGTCGGTAACACAAAAATTGATGCTAATCTACAGATCTTGATTTTTATTTACACTATAAATCTAACATATAAGAAAGATGCTAAAGCTAATTTAATCGGAATGAAAAACAAAAAAATAACATTTTGGAATTATAAGTGGTCCACTGCTTTAGAAGAAATTTGAGATTCTACCTATTTCTAAGCTTATTTATAATAGTATTTGTTTCTGTGCTACTAATAGGCCATGGAATGGGGATATATAAATAGAATATAAATAGAATATACTAGAAATAGAAAATAGTCAAAATTTCTTCATTTTCTGGAAAATAGAAAAATAGAAATAGAAATAGTAAAAATTTCTTCAAAGTCTCCAAGACAGAAAAGTTTCTATGATTCATAAGTCCAGGATAAAGGACAACTGGACACAAGAATTTCTATCAGTTAAACAGCTTATTACATTTGATCGTGCCGTTGTGGTTTATAAGATCTTCAATAAGCTGTGCCCAGAAAATCTATGGAACAAGTTCAAAGGTCCCACCACTCCAGATACAATACACGATTCTGCAGCAATATCCAGATTCCTAAGTGTAATCTAGAGTATGCTAAGACAGGATTTTCATACTCTTCAAAAAAACAACTGAAAATGTATTTGATGAGCTGACAATAAATCAAACACGAGCCCCTGGAAGTATAGCCTAAGGTATATTTTAGTTTTTGTTATTGTAACTAAACCATTATGACTATGATGTATTACTAAGTTTATTTTAGTTTTGCTGAAGGGTAATTCGTGTAAAAATAAGTTAATATGAATATGAATATGATCATCGAATTTAGAAATATATAATCTACTGATCTGATGTGATTAAAGATGCTTGCTAGTTTCAATCTAATTTAAAATATTTGTTCCCTATGCTAAAACTAGTCCAGTCGTAATGAAAAGGAGACAAAATAATACGCTTGGAAATATGTCAGATCTACTACTTTGTAGGTGATTTGAGATGCTTATTTATTGAATCCTAAATAATACTTGTTCCTATGCTAAGCTAAAAAAACAAACTGTTCCAATCTAAATGAAAGGGATGGAGTATCAATGTAGAAAGATGTAAAGTCTGCTAATTTTGGAAGTGATTTGGGATGCTGTATGATTACTGACAACTTTAGCAAAAAGTACGGGTGACACAATCATGCCCTTTACTACGGCATGCCTCTGGTAGCATGCCACGAAACAGTAGCTACATTGAATTGAGAACAGTGCACAAGTCAAAGATTGTCAATACGAAGAAATCGAGCATGTGTCTGCCATACAATTTGCCGTGCAACTGATCCGAATTATGCAAACGAAACGTGTTACGATTGCGAATGAGCGAAAGCCATTGCCTAGCAACGTCAGATAGAAGGAAAGCATGCTAGAATGAATAGCATCTAGATACCCTATTTACTCAAACATTCATCATATTATTACGGGTCATGATGAGAAATATTTTGCGATGAGAAATACTTCAGTCATCGAGAGTATCATTCATGTCCCATTCAATCCCTTAAGCCTCATTTTGGGTAGGAAATTCACATTTAGGATTCCCAATCCTCCTATATCTGGTCGTTTGAAAGTTGGATTCATATCGCTTTGAGAGTTGGATTCAATTCGACAATTCGACTTTTGAGCGATTACCTAAAACTTGTCGCATGGTTCGCAGACCGCTTGAGCGCTATGCATCGCGACCAAAGCGATTGCAATGGAGATCAGCCTTAAAGAACGTACGCTCCTATGGTTGGTTGTTACTTGGAATAGGGGGGAAATGTGGTAAAAATAAGCGAAGTTTTCAGTAAATATCGTAGCAAAACTTTGTACACTCTTACAAGAAGAGTGATGGGTAAGTAATAGTGTATTTGCACAAACAGGATGAGTGGGCTGGTCAAAAATCCACACAATGTTATCGGGAAACTGCGGTACTGATGTAGTATACGTTCCTTTTATGAGTAAAAAACACGGTCAAAAATCATTTCTTGCCTTGGTTCCCATCTGTGGAATGCGCCATCTCTTTGCTTTGAGAAAGAGCCATCAAAACAAAAAAGGTATTTTAGTTAACATCAGCTGTCTATTCTGGTTAATTATTATCCTATTGCTTTCGATTATAATCAAACCAATCAATCAAGTGATTCTCCAGAGAGCGCTTACACCCAAAATCACCACGTTGTCCATTTCACTTAACATTCATTACTCACGGTAGCCTTATCAATCCAGTAAGACAGATTTTCAGGTGGCTGTGTTAAAAACTTGTACATGTAAAACATAAGTTTTTATCAGTCACTTGAAAACCTGTCTTCCTGAATTGACAAGGCTACCGTGAGTAATGAATGTTAAGTGAAGTCGAAAACGTGGTGATTTTGGGTGTAAGTGCTTTCCGGATAATCACTTAATCAGTTCGTACGCTACATTGCTTTTACTTGAACCTAGTAAATATTCATAACAGCACCTCAGTGAAATGAAATCCTGCTTGCTTGTGTTACTAATTACATTCAAAGTGGAATCAAATGTAGCCTATCAATTTAGGTCATGGAAATATGAAGTAGATATATGTCTAACAAATAAGACAATCAATGGAATGGGGTGAAGAGAGTACGAGGTCGACCGAAGAAAAAGTAGTGAAAGACTTTTGAAGAAGACATTAATGTGGCAGGTCAACGTTCGATCAAGCCGCAGAGACCGCACAGAATAGACTTATGTAGCGAGAGCTCGTTGACCAATTCCCAACATAATAGGACAGCTAAGACTAAGAATGCTGCAATTAATTTCTTACCAAGGACACTTTCATCCCATTTGCAACATGGTAGGCGTGTTTTTCCTTCCCTTACGTTGCCATTTTCGCCATTGAAGCTCACACTGTGCATAGAACTAACCCTCTTGTAGACATTACCGCCTGTCTTTAGTGCTAGCAGAACTAGAATCGATAACAAGCAAGCAAGTAACACTTTGTAGTGCTTTTTCAAGATCATTTCGATGAGCCTACTAGCAAAATTAACTATCAGTCTCTGGCTTATATATCTCTACAAGCAGCCTATAGAAAGTTCCTTTGTTTAGTCAAGCCCTACGTTGTGATATCGTTGCTAACCAATGCTTGCAGAGTTGAATAACCAACAACAACTGCCTCGCAAAAAAGGTGATTGTAACTTTCGTCACACGAAATGGTCTCCTCACTTTACGTATATTGTCATTGTTTCTCTACGAGGGCAGTTCCTGTTTCTAAACATGGTCCATTCCCACGGGATGTACGAAAAGTTTGAGATAAGATTCGCTAAAATGCTAGTGAAAATATCCGAAAAGCAATTCAAAAATGTGCTTGCTCCTTGAGATTTCTCTGAATTTCTAAGAGCGAATAATAAATAGTTTAGTACCTAGCAATGCTAATAGATTATGTTTCAAACCCACTTAAATAATTTAGCTGATTTCTTCATTTTCAGGAAAAATTTGGTAAAATATCTCGTAACGTACGTGACAAAATGCATGGCGGATGCAATTTTGAAAGCAATCATAATCAAACAAAAATTATTTCAAACAAACTCCGCTCATTATATTGTTAACTTCCAAACATTGTATTGCCATCAATACTCTTCTGATTTCACCTATTCTGTGTCCCTATTTGGAGAGTTGTTTTTACATTCCTGGTGACGTTTCGTGAGAATGGCCCACATAGAGATCTGGAATAGAACTCAGGTAGGCACGTCACTTGTAGGGCATATCCAGAATTTCAGTGATTGTTACTTGGAGCAGTTTATTGAAAATCCTTGGGTTTGATTGTAGAGTCAGAAAGACACCAAAATTTGTACCAATGAGTTTCAAATTAGAACTCTTTGATCCTCATACTCTACAAAAATACAGTACCCACCAAAAGAAACGTCCGATGTAACTTTTTTATGCTCGATCGAGATTAAAGTACTGTTTTTTGCGGTGTGTAGTGTGGTGTGTATTGTGGTGCGTATTGTGGTGTGTACTGTTTTCACTTGTAGAGAACTAAACTTGACACTAGTAGATAGTTTTTTGGGGAAATTTGACTTGCCATTGTTGTACGTTATAGTTTTTAATGAAGTTCTGTGTTGCAAATCTCAAATGGGATGTTTCTTTTGGTGGGTACTGTAACATAATATAAATATAAATACCATATTTAAAGTTGGCTAACATGCACATAATTAAAATGAAAATTAATTAATCTCAACTAGTTCCAAGATTGAACAAAACGTAAATTATCAATGAAACTTTTACAGATTCTGTAGTCGCACAACTTTGATTAACAAGATATTATATCCTTCTTAAAATTTTCTAGATTAGAAATGCTTCTAATGATGATTGCAGGAATTGCCAGAGTTTGTATCCAATGAAACTGACTGTCTCAATATTATACGTAATTGTTCTGACAACAAGTAAAAGTGTGTCAGATCCTTTGTGAAAGTTACATGATACGCTCCTGTCTTTGAAAATATCAGTCATGAAATCAGGGTTCAACTTTGATTTTGTCTTGAAAATCTCGGTCATATGTAGAAAGGAAGGAATCCTAACTATGCGAACAACTAGAAATAGTCAGAGAGGAATTCTTTTAGGCACTTGGGGTCAATACCCGTGGTTTTGTTGCATGATTGAAATGTGCAGCATCACAACTGTACTGAGAAAGAGGCTGTCAGGTTCTATCGATGTTTAGATATTTATATAAATGTTATTCATGCGCATACCTTGCAAGGTTAATATTTTCCACCATCACAAAAACCGTAATAATTATAATAATTAATTTTAACAGTTGGTAGAATCAATTGTTAACCTTTTTCAAGACCCATAAAGATCACCTTAAATTTGCTAAAATTTGCTGACATTTGGTCGTAATTGAATCATTTTAAGGCGTTACTCATACCTACTGTGAACGATCTTGAAATTATTTCTATGCTGTCAGCAAATGTGTAGATAGTGCTATCATCGGCTAAGTGATAGACTTATCAGTTCTTGATTAAGTCAATAAAATCATTATTGAATGCATTGAGCAGCACTAATATCATCTGCTCTTCAACATTGTAAAAATTGAGAGATTCTGAGGACTTTTCCACCTCCAAATATTGTGTGTATAGTGGCTTTTAGGGTTATAATTTTGAGTTAGATCTGAAACTACCATTTTCTGTGGTATTTGATTATATCTGTCTTCCCAGGCCTCTCAGGAAGCAGCCGTGGCCTAGTAAGTAGCCCATCGATTTGCTTTCAAATGGTCATCTGGTTTTAATTGCTTGGGCCAAAGCCAAAAAACCTCTTAGAAACATTCGCAAAGTCCCAGAAATGGGGAGTCGCGGAGGCAAGAAAGAATCCTAGAAATCTAAATTTCAGAGCAAGTTTGCAGTAGTCTAACTATCTATCAACCAACAGGATTTGTTATGTTTTTTATATATAGCCGTTTTAGTGATGTAATCTGTTCTTCCTCTTCGGTCATTTCCACATCAATTCCAATTTCAGTGTAGAAATCCAAATTTTGTTTCCATTTGACCTTGTAGCGTATGCTATTTAAGCCATCTTTGTCCACATCTCTGGCAGCATTTACCAGCAGCTTTTTGCTGCAACGAAATAATAGAAAAAGTTTGGTAGCTCAATAAGCACCAGGACCTTTTGATGGATGGATGGATGGATGGATGGATGGATGGATGGATGGATGGATGGATGGATGGATGGATGGATGGATGGATGGATGGATGGATGGATGGATGGATGGATGGATGGATTGATGGACTAGTGGATTGATGGACTAGTGGATTGATGGACTAGTGGATTGATGGACTAGTGGATTGATGGACTAGTGGATTGATGGACTAGTGGATTGATGGATGGATCAATGGATGGATTGATTAATGAATCGATTGATCGAATGACAATGGATCAATCAGGAGATAGATCGATCGATGACTGAATCCATTGATTGATCTATCATCAATTGTCGACCATCGACAGAGAGCGCTTTTTGCTCTCCGTTATTGGAAATATCATGCTTTCGATCACTAGTGCTTCTTGCCAATGAATAAAATAGATCCGGTGTATTATACACGTTTTTTTCACAAGAGAGTGGTTTTTAAGAACGTAGTACTCAGCTGTTCAAAACTAAGAACGTTCAGTACTAGATTTTTGAGACTAAAGAAAGTTTTTTCAGAGTCCACATATTTAAAATTGGATTTATCTGTGCACAAAATGCCATGTATATGATGTTGGC
>OLMO02000277.1:2857484-2872138 GCA_900291935.2 Cassiopea xamachana
TATATATATATATATATATATATATATATATATATATATATATATATATATATATATATATATATATATTAACTGCATTACCTGCAAACTCACACACATTGTCATTCGAACAACATACTACAGATTTTGCTGTAGAAATAAACCTTGGAACTCTCCGGAACTACTACCTTTATGATCTAAATATCTATTGCTGATGAAGCGACATTGACACGCTTAAAGACACCTTTTCCTTTTACATTTTTATTGGGCCATCTTGCTTTATTCTTATGGCAAAGCATTAATTCCTTATGTTTTAGAGACGTTTACAATATACCCAATGCTACTTTCAATTGAAAACAATCACATCGAGAACTATTCTTAATACCCTACTTGTAGTCAAATTTGCTGACAGCTGGACACATGTGTCTTGGTCCTGAGGGACATCCATAGTCGTTTCTATCATCTTCTGGTATCAGGTCGATATCATGGAAAACAAAGCACCTGTAGCTGTCATATTCTTGGGACTCAATAAATCCAGCATTAAGCAACTTTCCTTTATTGAAGGGATACCGATCAACCTGGAATCAAACAAAAAAATCGTCTCTTGACAGCTGCAATCGATTACAATTAACAGTGTTGCATTTCAACATAAACGATATGATTTCAAAACCAACGATTTACCTTTAAGACTTTTGATGTCAACATTAAACATTTCATTTCAAAAACATCGGATATTTTCAAAGACTGCAATACATTGTATGCTGTTTCTCCCGCAATAGCGAAATGAATGGTTTGCTGCACGAGTTGGCCAAGCTCCACAAGCTTCCTTCCTGAGCTCTATATTGCATATTTTTATCCAAGCTCCACAAGCTTCCTTCCTGAGCTCTATATTGCTTATTTCTATCCATTACACTCCTATGCCACTCTGACAAGGCTTATGAACTGCTCATATATTTTAAGCTAAGCATACTATGCTCTAAAATACATTCAAAATGACTGAAGGGTGTTTGTTTGCTTATAAACCGCTCTTGAACAAAAGCAACTCTCATGAAACTACACAGAGACACTTCCCTAGGAACTTAGGTCCTGTTCATACTAGTCCAAGACAGAATGCTACAGAAAAGTTCCAAAGTTTTCCATAAAAACAACATAATTTTTACAGATGCTCAAAGAAAAAAAATCAGGATAGCTCTGTTCTGGTACGAAAAAAAGATCGCTCTGAAAAATGAACCTTTTCGTTTCGAAGAACAGAGCTTAACGACGTTACTCCAGTTTTCCGGTACGAAATTCTTAGCATTTTATGATAATAGACAGCAGTCTATCATGTGAGAATACAGTGCTTTTACGATGACTCAAACGGCCTAAAGAAACTGCATAGTAGCAAGAAAAACCGTGTATTGGTAGTTGTGATTTATAGCAAGGAGAGCCAAGAGTTGTAAGAGAATTTCATGTAAGATAACTTTGTCGCAGCCAACGCTGACTACATCGTTATTTTTATAAGAAAACTACCATTTTGCCGGAACTTCACTTTTCCTAAATTTCCCGGAATTGAGCTAGAGATTTTCTTAATGTATTCTTAAATTTTACTGAAAAAACTGTCTAAATTGGATTACAATTTCTTTATTAATCGTGTATACTTGAAGTTTAATTCTATCTTTAACATTTTGAATGTAGTATTGATGTAATATCAATTTTTGGCCAACAAAAATATTTAATTTTGGAATTCGAACCTTGTGACTTTCTTAAGATTTTGCTAAGATTTTGGCCATTTGAGCCTCATTTTCATATAAACTTCTTCTTCTTCTTCTTTTTCTTCTTTTAAAAAACGCGCACTCACCAAGAAGAAAACAGCTCACATGAAACAGCTGTCTGCGAGCCAAGGAATGTTGGCCAGTGACAATGACTGCTGAGAAGTGAGTATCGTAAATTCTCTATTAGACCCCCAGGGGGCTTATTAATTTCAAACACATTAGAGGGGTGCTTATAAGAAAGGGAAGCTTAATAAATTTCTTGAAAATTTTCAGCAGTTAACCAAATATTTGCTGCTTGAAAATAGAGAATAATACTCGTATTGTTTAGTTTTTACATCATTACTTCACAGCAGAAGAAACAAAGCTGAGGAATTATGCAGTAACAGTTGATCTAGAACGTTTTTATCTGCAGTAAGCCAATGAATACTTTTGATTCTTGATAGCATGAGAACTATTGCTTTCAAATCATAATCTAGCTTAGTTTACTTACGTCTATGAAGCTTGTTCACGCTTGGTAGTATTCAACATTTTATAGGAGGGTTAAATGGAGAGAGGGCTAAATAAATTTCTGGGTCCAAAAAGGGGGGCTTATTGGAGAGGGAGATTAATTGAGAGGGGGCTAAGAAAATAATTTACGGTATCTACGAAGCAGCATTTTTCCATTCCAAGCGATCAAGTGCTGTCTTAACACATTGTAAAACAGTTCCATTCTATTCCGCACCATATTGAACCGTTCCGTTCAAGTGCAAACAAGGTCCTCATCATTCATCATCTTTTCAATTTTTTGAAGACAGTGGCCCATTCAAGCAGGGCCGCCAAGAGGGGGAAAGGAGAATATTCCCCCAGGACCTCAAAACTCCCAATACTTCAAGGTAAAGGGGCCTCATAAAGTAAACCAGCAGTATTTCTACGTAGTTGAATCCTAGACCCTTAAAATTAGCCCTGTCCACAAGCTGCTCGAAATTTTCTGAAAAGTTGCTCCTTTTCAAGAAAGTTGCCAACCAAAATATCAACACGCCCATTTTCACCGAATGATTAACTACCCAATAAATTTTGCACCAAATGAACGTTTTTTCAAAAGAATGAATTTCCTGTCTTCAGCTTGGATGTTTCTTTATATTTTGTCATATCAAATCTCTGATTTTTCTTAACTGTTTCATAAATTCTTGAAATTTTCATTAGCAAAAACAACTTAAATTAGGCAGCTGTGATACAAAAGATAAAATGTTCAGTTTTTGTGAAGCATTTAATGGATGGTGTTCTATACTTTCTGGTTTGATCAAAAATCTTTCTTACAAGTCCAGTTTTGCCAGTTAGCATTTGAAGCTCAACCTGCCTGTGTTTCTTGAAATTTTCTTAACTGTTGCTTTATTCTAGCCTCTTGTTTCTTAGAGACACTTTTTCATAGAAACACGTGCTACCTAATAGTAATACTAAAAGGATTGGACAAATATATTCTCGACACAAGCTATATTCTACACTTTTTAATTGTTTCACTCTTAGCACGAGCATGACTGTGACTATCGAGACACCAAAAACTTAAAAGTTGCCCGATGCACTGAAAGTTTCTCAACAAGATGAAAGTTGCTAAAACAATCTAAAGTTGCCAAAAGGCTGCCGAGCAACTTCTGAACAGGGCTACTGAAAATTCATTTAAGCTGGTTTGCAAGAGGCCATCTATTTACAAAATAAAAGCGAAAAACTTACGAAAAAAAGAAAAAGTACATATTTAAAAGTCTACATGTAAAAGTGTATAAAACTAGATATAGACAAAATTATTTACAACTATAACCTAAAAGATTCCAGAGATCGTGCTCGTTTAGCACCAGCTGAGAAATCATTCCACGATTTAGCTCCTCTCAAACAAATATCCTTTTTGCCAATTATTTGTTCTTTTTCCGTGGCAACTTCAAATCTCTATCAGTGTTTCTTAGGGATCTACAAGATTGTTGAAAATTTTGAATTAGAATTTGTCCAAGATAATTTTGAGCGAGCCAACTTTCGAGACTTCATATATTTTAGGTAAAATTGAGTCATTAGATCGTCAAAATCAGGTAATTTTTGAAGATATGAAGGCTGTGTAATGATTTTAAATCAGTTGAAGGAATGCATAGTTCAAGGAAGCATTTACTGTATTTTCAAACAGTAATCTCAAAATAGGGCTTTCCAACCTTCTGAGAACTTTTATTTTGAAAAATTTTATACGGCCTAACCATAGTGGGCCCTAATAGACGCTGGATTGTAGAGAATGCTTTACGAAACTGGAATAAATAGTTATCGGTAACAGTAGAACAGCTTGTCAATAAACGTAAATTCAGGTAAATTCAGCCTTACACTCCCCAACCACAGGGCTCTAACGATGTCTCTGGGAGCGAGTTCTTTTGTGGGACTTAACAGTTATGCTTTAATTTGTTTTTGTTAAGTTTGCTAATTGATCCTAGACCAAGGTTTGCTAATAGTGGTTTGGCAGGGGCGTCGAATGCACTGTTGGTTATAATTCCAACTGTTAAATCATACAGATAAAGCGTTATAAGACAGATGAACACCTGGTTTCGACGCATACAGGTGTCATCATTTTACGAGATTCATTTGCAATACAACTAACTGAAGTCAAACGTTCAGACTCGATGGAGCTATACTTCGCCAATTGCAGCGAGTCATATATAAAGGTACACTTATTTTTAGGATTGTGCTATAGAGACTTCATGCATACCTGCTTGATGACGAAGATTCGATAGTCCAGTCTTTGCCGTTGCAGCACCGGGTGAAGATGACGTAGCAGAACTGGCAAGTGTTTCTCACGATTTCGGAAAGGAATGATAATTGCAACCTGTTTACAAAAAAAATTCATGGCCGTGCAATTTCAGCATTCAACACATCAGCATGGTCTATATATATATATATATATATATATATATATATATTTATATATATATATATATATATATATATATTTGTATATGTAAATAGTCTGTTGGTACTACAGAACTTAACCAGAGCGCCAAAAAGCGGCAACATGTTTCGACATACTTTAGGGAGTGGTCATTAAGTATCTGTCATGGGGGGTTTAGACTTTTTCTGAATTTTCAAATAAATTTTGATGCCCCACCCTAAAAGTCGAAAAATTACTTGATACGCCTCAAAAAGATCTAAAATATATTTCATGCCCCCCTCACCACAGGACGAAAAGTTTAACATACAGAACTATGTGCAATTCATACACATGGTCAACTCTCACTATCAGATATAAGCACCCGCGATGGAGGCTGTGGAAAACTGACTACTTTTGCTTAATCTAAGTTATACCACTTTTCTGAAACAGCAGATACAAAATACATAGAGGTACCTCTAAGCAATAATAAAAACAACAACAACAACGACAACAGCAAATATCGCACTTAAAGACCTCAGTCAATGACGTACGTAGAGTTGTTGAAAATGGGAATGAGATGGCCTTTGTTTGATCCATAAAGTTATGCAAACACAGTTTCGAAGTCATTTATACATTTATAGATTACAGTGAACGACCATGCAAGTATTTTCGTCTTTAAGATAGAAGATTTGTCAGTGGGTGTGGTGTTCGGGAATCCGAGTTGGAAGCCTCCATTCCTTTATAGGCCTAATCATTTATTACAACTTGGTGAGATTTCAAATTGATTACTCACAATATCGCAGTTTCTAGTACCAAGGAAAAGAAAGGGACGTCTTATTTCTATGTTTAAGACCAAAACCCCAGGCATAAAATTACCCATCATTCTCTCCTTTCCCTACTTTCACATCATAATGATAGAGGATCTGTTTTCAAGTATTTTCTTGCTATTATCATGAAATAATATCCCCACACAGTACATGTGAATACTCATTTTTATTACAATAATGACATATTGCCAATAATTCTATTGTTACTTTATATTCAGCAATAGCTAATTTAATTAGCCATGTAAAATATCCACCAAGTCTTACAGTTTATACTCAAATTTGAACTGCATGACGTCACACAAAAATGAACTGTTTTCATCTCACTAAGGTTAGAAAAGAGCAGATGTATATCATCGTTTTTCTCTCTGCCAAATACATGTATTATAAATTATATATATTTTGTAGTGAGAAAAACCCTGATGTACATCTGCTTATTAGTATTTCAAACATGAGACATATTTCACAGCAAGCGTACTCATGAATAGTTGTATATATGCCTTTCTTGATGAATGTATTATGCAAATGTAGAGGGAAATTGATGAACTGAGTTGATAGTGAAATAGCCCTTTTCCTAGATTGTTTGTCGCTTTCTAAAACACCCCTTCTTCTAGTTTATATGTCCTTGGGTTTGGGATGCAATTAGGCCCCCTTTTCAGAAACTTTTCAGACACGAGTGGTTACACTTGACAATGGGAGTTAGCCCACCAGGCTCATATGTACTTGCTTTGCTTCCAATTTATAGTGAGCTTAGATGAAGTTCCAGCAAAACTACAGGGCATAGGCAATCTACACTCAAACTTGTTTCATAAAAATTTGACCGTCAAACAATGGCAAGCAAATGAGCTAAGAGTTGATTCAAAATAACATTTGTTGGAAGAACTGACCAATGCATTGCAGAATGCAGAGGGAGCTATTATCACAACACCAGCCTTTTCAAGAGGAGAACAAATCAAATAGCAGGGAAAGATTCAAGAGGCAAAGAGACAGAAAGACCTTCAACCACAAATGCAAAAAAATCAATTAAAGAATAGGGAGCAAGCCTTCAAAACAAAGTAAAAGATGCTGTGCATTTACTCATAAGTGGTATTCCTTCATTGGATGAGGTAAAAAAAGGGAAGACAGCTCAATTCATTTAACAGATATTGACAAATACAATCAAATGATTCCTAGTGTCTTGCTAAGTCTAAAGGATCTGAGGCATTCTCTGTATGCAGAGAATTACTACTTTTTCTCCGAGGCTTTAGACTTCGAGGCTTTAGACTTAGGAATTCCAATGGATGCATTGCCCTGTAAATGTTGGTTTCCTGTAAACACTGGTAAGAAATCCAGTGCCCTCTTTCTCAACCAGAACATCTAGGAAATTCAAGAAATGGCTTTGCTCCTTCTCTACTGTGAATTTTAGAGCTGGATGCAGTGAGTTAAGTTATTCTTCAAAGTGGTCACAATCCAGCTCGGAACCAAAGTCAATATAACTAATTCGAAAACAATTTATTTCTGAACAACATCTACGGAGTATGTAAATTACACAAAAAAATAAACCAAAAGAACAACTGCCTTCTTAGTAAAAGTGTCAATTTAAAATCTTCATTGGTACTGAGGAAGATTTTAATCGAAGGGTTTACTCCGAAGACAAGTGTATTTTTGGTTTATTCTTCATAAACAACTTAATGCGAATTTCAAAACCTAGATTTAATAATAATAATAATAATAAAAAAAAAACTTATGTAAAACTTATGTAACAATTTTATTTTTTAAAAATTCTTTAGATAATGTTAGGAACTTATTGTAGATACGGCAGTTTCTTATATGTTCGGGCGATTTAGTGATGGTGTATGCAGAATATGACTCGTACATCTTACCTTCGTTCTTGCTTGGCATTCCTGTGGACTCCAAAATCCCCCATTTTTGACGTCGCTTAACCATTGGTCTTTATATCTTATTTGCTTCAAGATAACAGATTCTTGATTGACATGTAATCGACCACCTATTTGGAAGGAAAATTCTATCATCTGACAGTCTTTCAGTTCTTATTCACTTATTGTTGTTATATTTGTTGCGCAAATACACACATTTTTCATAAGAATACTTAAATTTTCGCTGAGTTTCAATATTCTTAAATGTTTGAGCCGTAGATTATTCATAAATTATTCTTAAATATCGAAAGTGTAACTACGTCTGATAATCAAAATAGTATATTCAAATCTTTATTGATCTCTTACTTCATCATAAAGCAAAAGAAAAGTGGAGCAGAATAATAAATATATTATATCGACAGTGAAAAAGTTAATCTAAAAGCAGTACTGTAACTCAAGTACACAAAATTTTAAGTCTTGATGAAACTTGCGCCATGCATTATTCTTAAAACTGTTTTTAAATTTCAGCGATTCTGAGCCTGAATAATCTTATTACCTTTATTCTTATAAAATAAAGAGTGTCTAATACTCTGAAGTTATCTCTACTCACATATGCGGAAATTGAAAGTACAGTATCGTGTAATTTGTGTTTCTGCATGGGCCAAGGCCGTCCCATGTGTTGCAGGTTCGGTTCACATATCGATGCTTTACTTGAACCTAACTTTTCTACTTAACACAACTGAACTGTAAACGATGCCTATGAACAACAACTAACAACTGACTAGAAACGTTAGATACATAAAACAGACAAGAGAACTAGGATTGAAGGTTGTCAATTACGAGATCAGTCAATGTCTTAACTAAATATCACTATATGGCACCTCTCTGATCTGCTCTTGCTTTTCAACAACAGGGATTCCCATCATGAACCCTGCAATCTCAAATACGGTATGGAGACAGTTACGTCCGTATTCCGCCTTTTATTGGCGATCGGCTTTACCTTTAGGTACCTGTCAGCTAACGGAGGGATTATGGATGGAAGGTAATTGTTTCCATCAAGCAAGAACCAACAAAGTGAATCATTGCACTATTTGATAAAGAAATGAATTATTTCGTTGGATGTAAATTGTACAAGAACGTTACTCTACCCAGGAATATGCTCAGTTGCTAGACATGGGTCAAGTAAGCTGCCCTGCTAAAGTACACTGTACAGCAGCTTTTGCCCTGCGAAATGACACTTCTCAAGGTTTTGGGGGTGTACTACCCTCCAAGCCTCCCTAAGTTTCGTCCCTGTTAGAATCCATAATCATGTAGGTGTCATATTTCGCGTTGTGAGAGAAATGCAGTTTGGACGCTATGTTTAATTTTGTGATGCGTTGATTTATCTGAGAAATAACGTTAAATCGTGGGTTCCTTGTAGTGTACAAACTACATGAATTCCAACACTATGGCTCCAGCTCTGATGGTGTTCATGCTTTGTACGCAGCCCCCTCAGGGTTGATTTAGACGTCGTGCTTTACTCGAACTCGAACCAACTGCAATTCAGATCGGCAACAGCGCGACTGAAGCTCATGAGAGAAATTCAATTTGATTTAGACGTGGAGCTTTCATTGCACCAATTGCTCAAAAAGGAAGTATCAAGTTAACGGTTATGGTTTATTAAGCTGCGAAGCTTCACTTCCAAATCCAACGAGGACACAAGGAAGTTTATTGGAATAAATATGGCGGATGCAACGAAACTCGGCGGATATCGGTGCACAACTGAAAAAGCTAAGACAGGTAGCATACTCAATTAAAACTACAGTCAAAGTGCCAAGACACATTGAGTTCACAATTCAGCCATAATTCTCATTTGCTTCACTGTCGAAATACACATGTTTTGTTGATATTTGGTCTTGGTGAGTAGTCGTTTTCGTGGCACAGCCAATAGTTTTGTATAAATATAGAATGACTTACGCAGGGTATTCTCGTCCCATTTGCAGTACGGGAGATACTTTTCCCAAATCCACCGCTCTTTCTCTCCTTCATCATCACGACGAATTCTAAAACGTCGATTTGCACTGCATTTTTCATGGTTCTTCATTAGCAACAAAACGACAATCAGAAGCAGAAAAGCGACTACTGCTTTTAGTTGCGAAGATTTCTTCATTTGCTTGCATCTGATCCCACAGACACTCAACTAGCCTAGTGAGTATGAGGCGTAGCAAACAACATTAAGTTGCCACCTGCAGTTTTGAAAGGTATGAAAGTCTAGCTCACATATCATCTTTCATTCCAAGAACTTCTCAACTATTGAACACATTGCTTTCCCTGAAACCTACAACTTATCATCCCTCAAATCTAACCTCAACAAACTTGGTTTTATCTATCTATCTACCTAACCTTTCTCCCTTTTCCAAGTTTTTCCTTTGTTAGGGCATTGTTATAGGCCCTATTGCTTTTCCCGTCATTACATACTAAAAACAAAAAACACCCTTAGAGCCAGATTTTACGCAACAGAAGGATTGTAGCAACTCCATTTTATTTACTTTATTTTCCATTTCATTCATTACGTTTACTTATTCTTTTTATATATGTCGTCGCCATCATTTTCCACACGCATGCACCACCCTCACATCACGCTAACATCAAAGTACGTCATAGCATCTTATATCTTGTTACATCTACTGTCATGCCTGAATACACCCTTCCTTTTCAAGCATCGCTCAACAATATATGTCATTCCGGGGGAAAAGCTTAATTTTAGTCACGTTATTGTAAGAAGAGTTAGTTGTGATTTTCGAACGAAAAGGTCAGAGTTGTTTTTTCTACTACTGCGAATTCTACACAAGAAAAGGGATTTTTATTGGTATGAACTTTAATATTTAAACGTAAATTCAAGTAAAAGAAAGAACACTTGAAATTACTAAAGGATTTCAAACAACGGCGGTTTGTCAATTCTACTTAAGGGAAATCCTAACTGGAGGAGACTCGACGAGCTCCGATTTGAGTTCTCCGAGCCTCCTCGTAGGATTGAGGTCGCTGCGCATGGCACAGCATTTTGCCTTCTAATTAGAGATATGATCCTATTGGCTGTTACAGCACGCTCTTGACAGCAATAGATTGAAATTTGATATATAAGCAATAGAGTACACCCTAGCATGCAGTATTTTACAAAAACGACAACCCATGGACAAACCCTATTCGAAAAGAATGTCCAAGGAAGGGTTGGAAAGTAATGGAATGAGGGCTCTTGCAAGGGAAGGCGCTATAGGGCATCTGTGTTCCCATTGGCTGAGCCTGATCTATGGAACACCATAAAGTCATATTCTTGGGGATCCATAATCCACCCACCTATTCGTCCTTTTGGTTCAACTGAATGTAGCCAGCACAAAGCCCTATGATCTGTGACAAGAATAAAAGGTCTGCCAAGGAGATAGGCACGGCAATGATATGTGGCAAATACTACTGCAAGGGCCTCTTTTTCAGTTGCAGAGTATCGTTCCTCCCGGTTAGACAAGGATTGGCTTGCATATGAGATTACATGTTCTTGGCCTAAACTGTCTTTCTGAGTAAGAACAGCACCTAGGCCAAGGCCTGAAGCATCTGTTTGTAGAATAAAGCGCTGATAAAATTTAGGATAGGAAAGAACTGGGGCAGAACAAAGTAGCTGTTGCAGGATTTGAAATGCACTTTGTTCTGGAGCACCACAATGAAACTTTGAGGCCTTTTTGGTTAAAGCTACTAGGGGGGCAGAAATAGAAGCAAAGTTGGGAATAAATCTTCTATAATACCCAGCAAGGCCTAGAAATATTCTTACCTGTTCAGCATTTTTGGGAGACGCTAAATTAGACACAACCGCAATCCTCTTAGGGTCAGTATGTGCCCCAGCAGAGGAGACAATATGGCTAAAAACAATACTTGGTCTGCACCAAAACAGCATTTAGAAGCTTTGAATTTCAAATTATGTTCCCTGAATCTGGTTAGTACAAGTACCAAGCGCTCATATTGTTGTTGCAAATTGCAAGAAGGAATTATGATATCATCAAAATAACAAAGGCAAGTTTCAAATTTTAACCCTGATAAGACAATTTCAATGGCACGTTGGAAAGTAGTAGGTCCATCAGAGACCCAAATGGAAGACGAAGGAACTCCCAGAGATGATATGGTGTAACAAAGGCAGTTTTTTCACGGTCTTTAGGGTCACCACTGACCTGCCAGTAGCCAGATCTGAGATCAAGTGTACTAAACATTTGTGAACCTTGCAAAGCATCAAGGAGGTCATCAATCCTGGAAAAGGGATGGGCATCTTTCTTTGTGACTTCATTTAACTTGCGATAATATATACAAAAACGAAAGGTGCCATCCTTTTTTTACTAAAAGAATTGGTGAAGCCCAGGGACTACGACTTGCTTGGATAACATCTTGATCTAACATTTCTGCAACTTGCTTTCTAGTTTCTTCACGATAAGCACAAGGTAATCTTCTTGGGTATTTACGAAGGGGCCTAGAATCGCCTGTATCAATTTTGTGCTGTACTACATTAGTATGCTCCAGGGTTTCCTCAAAAATATCAGAATGCATGAGCAGTGCATTAAGGATGCTTTGCTTCTCGTGCTTTCTATCCATTCCCAAAGACTGACTTATGTTCTACACACTACAAGAGGTTCTGCACATGTTAATTAGTGCCCACTAGGGCCAGGGGGTGTGACGACAGCTAGGGAGTCAACACAATCAGCTACGGAGTTAACACAATCATTACAGAAGTGTAATTTGATATTCACCATGTGTTCGCAAAATGTCGATCGCAAAGAGTCGCGTGCGCCATAAATTGGTTACTGGAATCAGCTCAGAAAGGAAGTATCAAGTTAGCAGTTATAGTTTATCAAGCTGCAAGGTTTCACTTTCAAATGCAACGAAGACACAATGAAGTTTATTGAAATGCTTATTTTCACTAACTTATGTACGAAGCCCCTTCAGTAAGTTTTCCTTGCACCAAGGCTCGATACGTCAATATCACGCAAGTACTCCCTCAATTATACGACCGATACGACTACTATTTTGAAAGGGAGTAAGATAATGCTAAAAGACCAGTTGATCTAACTACGCTTTTGGACATCAGTGCTCAAGACAAAAGGCTAAGACATGTAACATACCCTAGTAAAACTACAGTCAAAGCGCTAAGATAAATTGCGTTCACAATTCAGACATAATTCTCATTTGCTTCACTGTCGAAATACACACGTTTTGTTGATATTTGATCTTGGTGAATAGTCGTTTTCGTGGCACAGCCAACAGTTTTGTATAAATATAGAATGACTTACGCAGGATATTCTCGTCCCATCTGCAGTACGGGAGATACTTTTCCCAAATCCACCGCTCTTTCTCCCCTTCATCGTCACGACGAAGTCTAAAGCGGGGATTTGTATTGCATTTTTCATGGTTCTTCATTTGCAACAAAATGACTATCAGAAGCAGAAAAGCGACTACTGCCTTTAGTTGCCAAGATTTCTTCATTTGCTAGCATCTGATCCCACAGACACTCAACTAGCCTAGTGAGTATGAGGAGTAGCAAACAACATTGAGTTGCCACGCTAGGCTCACTGTTTGTCTACTGCGCAGCGAATTTCTACCTACTTCTACCTACGCATGTCAGCAACGATTCTACCTTTAAATGCACTTATGTTTTTACCCACAATTTTCATTGTTGCCTAAGAAAATCTGTTTTCAGAAGAGTACATTATCAATAATAACCACTATTAAATATGAACTACAAAAAAATAGCAGCTACACTAAAGAAAAGGAAATAAAAGTTTCATGATCTTCTTCTGCGCATCTATTTCACAGTTGCTTGTAGCATCTGTGTGTAAAGGTGTTAACTGTTTGTCAATCTGTTAAGTCTAGGAAAGCCACTTTTAACTCCAATTTAAACAACAGGTCACGTTCTGCGTACGTTTTCACAGCAATTTAGTTCGCTAAATTAAAAACTTTTAGGAAACTATTAGAACGTGGCTAAACATTAAGAAACGTTGAGTACTGGGTTTTGAGCTAGGTTTCTTATTAAAAACTTTGTACTGCCACGAGAAGGCTCCATGTTTGTATCAGAGGCGGCGCCACGGGGTGGACTGGGGGGGACGTGTCCACCCCACTTTTTTCAAAAATCGATTTTGTGATTCGCCTAAATTCGATGAGAAAATGGGGGGGGTACACTCTTTTTTTTTTATAAGAATGAAGTCTATAAGAATATTGAGGCTCAAAATTGCTAAAATTTAAGAATAATTTAAGAATATTGCCAGGCTCAACCTTCATCAAAACTAAAATATTTTGATAGTCGAATCAAATTTAATTACGAGTTTCCTCCCAACACAAAACATTTGTCACTTTGACGCTAGATATATCTATATGTTTTAAAATTCGTTGAAATTTATGGTGAATCAACACATCAAAAATGATTTAATATGTTTCTTTGATCTTAAGGCGAATTTACACCTTGTGTTGAGCAAGAACAATTTAAGAATAATTTAAGAATAATCTGAGGCTCAAAACAGAAAATTTTTAAGAATATTGAGGCTCAGAAAAAAATTAGGTATTCTTATAAAATGAACAGAGTGTAATCAGTCATTTTCCTTTTCTTCTTAGAGACTTTCAAGCGGCTTTTTTGTTCTTTCTTATTGAGGAAATATCGATCAGTACCAGGTGGTTAGGTGTAAATTCGCCTAATCCTTCGAGGAAATGAATAAAGGAAAACACTCTTACAGCCAATCGAGTTGTTAAGTAATTATCCGGATACAATACTTAACACGTGGCAAGACAATTGCATCCAATCTAGAGATAAGTATGGGTTAGATTCTGGTTTTCGTTCAGTTCAGATTTCACAGTGTTGATGCCAAATCATTGATTCTAAAGTACCAGTGGCGGATCCAGACCAGGGCTACCAGGGCTTGAGCTCTGGTCAGATTTTCAATCCTAAATAGCTGGCTGAATTAAAACGGGAATTATCAAAAGTAGTCACCAGTATTTACTCCTCATGGATAATGCTAATAAGGCCATATCGCTGCTTATTTCAGTCTTTCTCAGAATAACCACCTCTGAGATACTAGGTGTCTTTTGCGGACGCAGAAGGTAGTAGTATCCAATCAGTTATCACATTGGGAGTATATTCGTCAAATCACTATTCAGCTTTTCTATCACATGCTGCATTCTTTCCGAGCCCTGGTCAGTCTGTAGTATACAGAGGCTCAACTACCCTGGATCCAATCAGATCTCTCTATTTAGTAAACAATTTTTGGACGAGCCCTGGTCAGATGTAAATATTCTCTTTCATCCAATGAAACATCGCCCTGACCAGGGCTCAACTTCTCTTAGCCAATCATAATACTCCGTGACTAGGGCT
>OLMO02000277.1:2876238-2888712 GCA_900291935.2 Cassiopea xamachana
TTTATCTGTGGGTTCACAATCCTGGTCTTGCAAATTGAAGAGGGAACGGTTACATGAAACCCTCGCTTTAGAGAGCATCTAGGGATTAATAAAGAAGGTAACAGTGTTAAAGGCACCTCGTCAGCCATTAAATATCATATAAAAGACAATGGTCACAGTGGCTTCTTAGATGACTTTTGTATTATCGATAAAACTAACAACGAACTTGATTTACTTATACATGAAAGTCTTCTTATTCTTAGAGATTGCTCCACGCTTAATTTTCAGAGCTCTTCATTCCCCCCTTGTTTATTTTAGTTCCCTAAGGCTTTTAGTCACGTGTTCTTTAATTATATAATAGCCTGTTTACCATAGCTCCCTTTTTTGATAGTTCACTTCCCTATTTAGGCATTATGTTTCGGCTGGTTGTTGGTATTTCTCTTTATGGTCTCCCCGTGAATGTACTTTCTTGATTTCCCATTTGTTTTACCCTCTTGTTTTTCCCCATTTATAAAACCTCCAGCTGGCACTGTTTTTTTAACTGAGGATGAGACATGATGTCTCGAAATGTATTAATATCGTTTATATCAATATCGTTTATATCTATTGGCTAAGTCTATATTAAACCGTGCATGTCTATTGGCTAAGTCCTAATTTTGGTAATTGATGGAATGTCGAAATAAATAAAGCGGAAAAGATGTTTTTCGTCGTGGCTCTTCTCTTGAAACCGTAGGCTATAAGATGATGCGTGGAATCAAAATTTTATATACTCATTTTTTCGATTTTTTCCCAACCCTTCGGCCTTATTAATTATAAGATTATAAGGAAATTGATTTTCTACGAACCCCTGATTTGATTTCAATTCTTTTTTAGTACTATTCATGCCCAATATTCAAGGCAAATTAGAGTGTTTCTGTATATCTTTTAGCTCTATGCTTTATGAAAATCTGTTTTCGTTCTTTCCATCGCTGTATTATCATTAAAAGCCATTTTTCAATTACAATACCCCCGTTTATTAAATTTTAGAATTTTTCCAACCTCCCTCTCTATTAGAACCACCGGTTTATTCGTCACTTGAAGGTACTGCTACATCAGAAATATGTCATCAAATTATTTACCGTGACGTGAAATTGTTGTCCTGTGCATTAACTTTCACTTTTAATGCTTCTAGCCATAATGCATTAAGGTTGGAGATATTGTTAGCCGTTTGTTACTTGAAGGGACTTTCCAGTGCCAGGAACTTCTATTAGCACAGAAAACAGTAATATAGGAAGATATGTCTAAAAAACGTATGACAGCAAGCAACTCACTATCGCGTTGTCTCAAAATCAGTGTAAAGGCCTACACAGAAGAGTAGTTCATCCTCTACCTCCGACACTTGAACTTGCGCAAGACAGAGAAGGCGTTGATTTGATCAAACAAGTAGCCAAACAAATGTATTGCTTCTAGAGACTGTCATTTGGTCCATACTGTATGTTCCAAAGTCAGCTGTCACTAATAGGCAGTGCATTCTGTGTCTTGCAAACCTCTCATAGAGTGTAACAAATGCCTTTCCTGCACTATTTCACTCAGAAGATCCGCACTGACTTCTGTAGAACACAAAGAAATCTTTCGATTATAGCATCTAGTGGTGTAAGGGATGAAATTGCTTGTGAGGATTGCTATCCTAGCAGAGCGTCCATTCCGAGGGAAATTTCCTGGGCTGTAGCCCCACCCCAAGATGTTACTGAGCCCCTGTCGGCACCTAAACTAGTATGCAATGTCAGTATGTTCACAGCGCCGATGTCCTTTTATTTTAGTTTTTCTGCCAATACTATAGGTACGATTGGCTTTGTCTTCTAAAATTCTTTAGCTTCGCTCACTGTTGACACTTTGGCGGCAGCAGCCCCCCGCCAGCATTTTATCTCGGACGTCACCACTGGAAGTTTCGCTATGTAAGGAAATCTGGGCACCTCAAAGAGTCTTCAAGGATATAGGCTTAATTAGGAAGGGAACATAAAGCGAAAATTAATGCATGGGCTAGTTAGCTAAAGGCTAATTCGGTAGGGATTCTGTAAAAATTTTTGATCGTAGCCGGGCTATTTAATATGGTGTTTATCTTCAATCTTTCACTGAAATACGGTATTTCAATGGTTTACGGCACAACTCTACGTGGTGCAGTTGACTTACGGGTAATAATTATTAATATTATAAATAAAGAGATACTGGCTTCAATAATAAGTGATAATGAACTATTTCCTGCAAATATACGTGGAAGGAAATATCAAGAAGCAATAAAATAAGATAAAACAGAAATATAAAGAATTAAAAATCAGAATGACAAAATAGTGATAGTTTGCAAAATTGGAAGCACTGCATTTCAGAGATATTGAAATAAACTGCTGCAAAAGGGAAAAAAGTTACATCATGCTAACAAATGGTGGAAAAGTCAAGTGTACGTGGATATGATCGATAAATCGTGCAGAAATTTATAGAAATGTCTGATACCGGATATACACTACGTATCTTCCTGTTTAAAATTTGTTCATTCACATCAATATGTCCCATAAACTAAACAGTTAAAACATCACATCATTTCCATGTGCTATGTCACTCATTTCGTCATTACCAAATACCTGATCTTGACTTGCTTTGGATCGAAGACAACACACTCGTGATCACTACTCCTCCAGGTGTTACGTGCATCTTTGTTTTCAATGAAATTTCCCCTGGGTAGCTTTGCTCCATATGGTGTAAAGTAATCCATCGCTGGATCGGGAATTCTTGAAGGAATAAGCATGACTGAATTTGAATCATCATCCTCTTTTCTCATTAAATGTGTGGATATTTTACCCAATGCAACCTGAAATTGAAAACATTAACACATTGTCTATACAAAAAGGCCTTGAAATCTGGCACTAATTCAAGCTTTCCGTAAAGTTCAGATAGGGGAAAGGCGCCCAACAATTCATTAGTAACGATTACAAAATACAGTGAATAAATAAAGAAAGAATAACATAGAAGGTGACAAAGAACATATAACATCTGAAGTTGCATATCTCGCGATCCATAGAGTCATCGGCTTGATTGAAACTAGAATGTACAGCTCTATGGGCAATGATCTGAAGACCCTACGTATTACACATCTCTGTTTCAATCCAATAAATATACATGTAAGGGGATTAAACATTTTACAAAATCCACTTTCTTTTAGGAGCTGTATGGTAATCATGTACAATTGTCAATACTGGCACCATAAATATCGCAACAGGGAACTCAACTAGCCATGTTAGGCAAGCATCCATGCTTTTCAACCACTAGCATTAAGTAAGGGAAATGAGAGTAAAAAATATAAGTTATCGGACTAACCTCACACAAAAACACAAATGCACCTTTGTTTCTCCAGGAATAATTGGAATAGCTTATTGACTTCGAGAATAATTGCGAGAAGTAGATCCCCTGAAGCAAGAATGAAAGTGTGCCTAAACCAACTGAAATTAAACTAGAGACAATGATATTGCTAACAGTCATAAAGAACACTTTGCTAACAAAATTAAAATTATCTAGTTTTAAAACTTCAACATGAGTTTCCAGGGCATATTAAGAATGAATAAGAAGATTGGACACCATACATGTATGATATTAACTTCTTTACCCTAAGAAATACAGAATGCTGAAGCTACGGCCAATTCCAATACAACTAACTTCAATTCACACAGAAAACCAAAGAAACAATACTACACAATAAATAGGACTTAATGAAAATATATATATATATATATATATATATATATATATATATATAAATATATATATATATATATATATATATATATATATATATATATATATATTTATATCCCATTTACAGAAGTTCTAAATATATATCCCATTTACAGGAGTTCTAAACCTTGTATCAAACTTATACACAATTTGCAGTTGCTAATATTCCCGAGTGCCGAGGACAGAGAGAAGTGGAAGAAATACCTGAAAATGGCCAACCTTCATTTATGAAGAGGCATAAAGAAGAAGAAGAGAATTTCAAGAATATGCGAATAAATATGCTTAGGCAATGACTTGGATAAGTATTCTTACATCCCCGAGGCTCCTTCCAATTCTTCTAGTGTTCCTTGCATCAATCTGCAAACCATCCTTCAATATACTGATCATATGAGCAGAATGTGTGCCATGCCATAACAGTTCACGATTATCTTTGACACCAGTATCAAAATTGGCATCCTCACTTGGGCGATTCACGCGATAAATCCCAGCAATAGCTGGTGGTTCTCCTGTAAAGTATCAAAGACGCTGTAAAGGAAAAATAATATTATACCTGAAGCTTTGGGGTGGCACTTGGGGAGTGCTAGGGCGTAGGAGCATGCCCCGTCCGAAGATAAAAAACTCTTCTCGGAGTTATACTAGCAGTCTAGTGTCCTGCAAATCATATCTTAGTTATCATATCTTATCATATCAAATTATATCTTAGTTCCTCTGTCCTTTGTTTTGTCTTCCAAAGCGCATTAGCCAATCAGAATCAAGATGACTTAACTCTCTTGCTACGTGTTCTAGAGTCTTATTCCAGAATACACTAAAAGACTATATACTTTTTGTTCATTAACGAAATAAGGTCATGTGATGCGTGGAAGCCATATGACTGACAAGCAAACGCGAGGATTGAAAACTGAAAAGCAATATATATATATATATATATATATATATATATATATATATATATATATATATATATATATATATATATATATATATATATATATATATATATATATATATATATAATGAGGAGTAGATCGATAGTGAAATAAGAATTGGGAAGCACATACCATATTCATATGAATTCTCAAGGTACTCCATGATATACTGGCATTCATCTGAACTGTGGTCCATAATTTCAATGTGGACATCAAGCGACTTTAGACAGTAATCCAGGGGGTTGATAACTTCAATAAAAAACCGTATTGCATGTTTGAGAGCTATTGAATACAACAACCACAAAGCAATGGTAAATACAAAAAGAGATAAAGCGTAGCCAAAATAGATAGAGTGGAATACATCATTGATTATATAAATAGATAAACACGCTCAGACGTGTTTTAAAAGGTATATCATTACTTCGAACAACAACACTTCGTATCTATCACTAATCAACGTTATAGTGGGTACCTACTTTTACTGTTGTGTTGTGCTGCTAGCAGCAACTCACTGGCAACAGACAACTGAGTGAGATCCTCAAGCTTGTCCTTAAATTTAGATGTTTCTTCAACGGAGTTGAGAGGTCGAATCTTCTCATATGCATAATTGGCAGGTGGGACCAACATATACACGTCGTTACTTAAATCTGCAAGCTAAGCAAGACAAAGTACAAATACTGAATGGCAAAAACATTGACTGTACTCCCATTCACGTTTCCCATTCTTCACTAGGGTAGCCTATTAAGGTTAACTCAGGGCCTGGAAAGCACCTGTGAAATGGCTCAAAATTGGCTTGTGATCCCTACAAGATCCGATACCTTTCCCGCTATTGCCATTGACATTATATGTAACTCAAACTCATTTCATCATCAAGCGTAACTGACAGTATTACTGCAATGCCATGGGACTTCAATGTAAATATGGAAATTGAATGTAAACATGGAAATTCAATGTAGACATGAGAATTCTATGTAAACATGGGAATTCAATATGAACATGGGAATTCAATTAAAACATGGGAATTCAATGTAAACATTGGAATTCAACATGAACATGGGAAGTGATTGTAAACATGAGAATTCAATGTAAACATGGAAATCAAATATGAACATTGGAAGTGATTGTAAGCATGAGAATTCAATGTAAACATTGGAATTCGATATGAATATGGGAATTCAATGTAAACATGAGAATTCAATGCAAACATTGGAATTCAAAACGAAACATGGGAATTCAATGAACAAATGGGAATTCAATGAATAAATGGGAATTCAATGAACAAATGGGAATTCAATGAACAAATGGGAATTCAATGTACACATGAGAATTCAATGTACACATGGAAATTCAATGCAAAAATGGGAATTAATTGTAACCCCTGAATAATAAATAAAGCAAAATGATACAGAAATCATCCACTTGCAATGACGTGTTTCTATAAACCTCATCAACTACATCTACAAATTCGGATGACATAAGACCACAAATACATGACAATTAAAGGCTAGTAGAAACGTTGAGAAATCAATCACCAATACCAATTCTAACCCATACTGAATGAAAAGGTAAGATGCTGTATTCCTCACAGAGAAATCCCAATAAGTAAGGAGATTTCCTCACTGTTTTCCAAAACCAAATGAAGGAAGGACTAAGACCAAGTAACAGGACATCTTAAACCGCTTCAAAAGCAGTTTTGTGGTTGTTTTGATCAAGGGCGACAGTGGCAAAAGCAAAGAGCTGCAGAAATGTTTCCAAACCATAACGTTTTCTAAGCTAAAAACAGTTGTACACTAGTCTTTGGTTGCTTAAATATCAAGAAAAACATGATCGGGGAATCTTTTCAGTGTAACTAAAGGGAGCCCAAACATCCCTAATCTCTAGGGTCCATATTTCCAGGAAAGTTGGGTACCACTGGAAAACTTTCCAAATCTACCATGCCACTTCTATTTCCAATAGCTACACTCGACAATGTACCAAGTGGGAAGACTGGATCTACAAAGATAGTAAGTTCCAAAAGCGTCTTTGCTTTGAATTATTCAGCTTGTAAGGGAAATGGACCCTCCCTAGCATCCTTTTATATAGAAGAGAAGACGAAGTGACAATTCTGCCATATAAAGGGGAATTTTCGGATACCTTTTCACATGTTGTCTCATCCGGAAGACCTTCATCATCATCTTCAGGAAGCAGATCCCTGGAATCAATAAACAAAGTAGTGAATGTACCGATTCTCACAAGCAAGTAAAATTACATACATTGGTCTATGCATTATGAAGAATATAGTGGCGTAAATAGTTTAGTTTCTTTGCAAAATAACTAATAATACATAGTTTCGAATAATTGAAAAATATTTTGCAAGCGTGTTTAGAAGGCTTCAACTCAAATATTCAGAAGGAACAATTTTCGTATCTTGCCTAGACCAAAAGTTATCTACATTATAAGCAAAGATGGATGGCTTTTAATGCCGATGATTTTTGATCTGAACAGGATATAAAAATTGCTCCTTGAATTGAAGCTTTCTGAACATGTTTTTTTAAACTATTTTTCAATATTTTATATTTCAATATATAAACAGCAAAATATTTTTCAATTATTGGAAACTATGTGTTATCAGTTTTTTTTCACAAAGAAAGCACACTATTAACCATCAAAACATGCCTCTCGAACGAATTCTCGCAACGCTATTGGCAGGAATCCTTCGATGGTGATTCCTTTGTTAGCCAATCAAGATTTGACGCTAATGCTGTTACAACATTAATGGCCAAATCATTCGATGGTGATTTCTTTGTTAGCCAATCAAGATTTGACGCCTATGCTGGTTGTGCTAGGCCAATTTCTAACTTTGATTTAGCTGCTGCTATATGAAAACTTTGCAATTTTACTCTTATTTCATGCTAGGTGCATTACCGCTCTTTTGAAACAAAAGAGCAAAACGGTCAAAGTTATTAAAACTAAAAGGAAATCAACTCGTAACCACGTGCTGATAAGGCCCAAAACCTGCCATTTGAGACAAGTGGTAAAAAGAAAAATCGAATTTAATGGAGAATAAATAAGATATTACCATATCTTCTCAGCAATCTTCTTTGCTTCATCAATATTTTCACGTGAAATTAGGCCAAAAGGCAAATAGGTTGAGTCGAGTTGTACTGAGTGCATATAAGTTGTAAACAAATTATACGATGTCTACAAAGTAAAGAAAATGATTGCAAGAATGATAGATATCGTGTAACAATATCAATCAAGCTCAAACTAAACAGCAAAAGTAATCATTCAACAAGTTTCCATGAAGTTCTATATATTTTATAACTTAGGTGCATGAAGTTCAAGGCTGTGTGTCTTTAAGCATTAGCCATTGATTTGTCGTTGTTTTTTTTGTTTGCATCGTAGTGTTAATATCAGTGCTTGTATAATAAACTTAACAAGTATAGGAGGGTATAAGGTGCATTGTAATACTTCTATGCAAAGAAACTAGTGCTAAAAACATAAGAACGGTATCAAAAGACTCGCATGAGAATCAAGTGAGTCCTTTGATACCGTAATAAGTAGTATCTGCTATACGACAAAAATTAGTAGCATTTGCTACACGGCAACAGTTGCATTAAACCTCTGCAAGGAGAGCTGGATAAAAGTGCATACCGCGTAGCTAAAGTACAAGACGAGTTATCACCAAGCAGCACTCCATGCTGCCTGCACAGTTCAAAGGAGCGCAGAATGCATGTCCTTTTCGTTTTGTATAGTACCAATAAAAGACTTCTTTGAATGGCTGACTGCTACTATATTGTTATAAATGAGGCAGAGAAAGCAAGCTTGCCTTTTTGTAATTTTTATACTACATATAAACAAAACACAGCAATAATTAAGATAGCAACTTCATCTTATATTTCATGTTCTTACCCCAACTTATACTCATCGCTAGCATGAAATCGTCGCACCCTTCTAAATCGAATCAACCAAAAGGTTTTACAACAGACGTTACAACATACATTAGGGTTTTCCAACGCGTGGCCTTCAGCCGTCAAGAAAGCTAACTATGTTGTCTGATATGTATAGGTATTTTGATGCTATTGACATTTCGCTATGTAAAACGTGGGCATAAATATGACCTTACTCAGGATGTAGAGCTCCATTCATAAACTAATGTGGCCCTTCTTGAAAAACAGCTGTAGAGCATTATGGAATATCATACTACATATGCAAAACTTTTAGGTGTGCATTTTCGAAATCGTCCAAGTCAATAGCTTCCGCTGGGCAATCATATTCCTTTCAAAAGCATCCATATGATGCTCACACACTGTGTGGAGCAGTACTTTTCAACCTTTTAGTTGGAGAGGAATCTTAACGAAATATTCCAGTGCTTTGAGTAGATCCTGTTCACTTATCTGCACAGGAGAATTGAAAATTGTTGTCAATCGCAGCATTGTAACTTCTGATGGAACCACTGGACTGTGGTCACAAAACCCCCGGGTTGAAGATCACTGGTGTGAAGTGTGATAATCCCACTATTTGTATAAAGGAAAAAGACTGAAGCTAACCAGTATTAATCAACTCAGTACAACAATATAGTAAACTTGAAAAAAGTATGGTTCAAAGGGTACAAAGAAAGTGAGCCGACATTAGTGAGACTTTATAATCGTGAAGAAAAAATTTGAGTTGAGATATAATAATACCATATTTTTCACAACATCCTGTAATTCTGTAGGTAAGCTTGATTTTGGGCATTTTTCAAGATCAAATGGTCGCAGAATCTCATCTTTACGATGCAACATCCTCTCTGGATTCTTCTCATTCTTCACAAGCGCATATTTCTTTGGCTTCCTTTCAAATCTAAAATAATCAACTGAGAAATGCTAAGCTGCCTTGACCGAAAGAAGAATAAGAATGCAGTTTTTTGGCCAGTGATAGTTGCAGTAATCCATGAGTAAGCGTACAGAAAATTGCTCGAAAACGGAGATAAGCGTAAAAGTACATAAGCAAGCAAAAGCCTATCTTCTGCATTAGCTTAAAATGAACTAAATAAGCTTCATCAACTGCCAGTTCAAATAATTAACCGATGTGCAAAAAAACAAAATCAACAATCCCTTAACTCTCTTCAACCAAAAGCAGGACGGCCAATAGTGAAATAAAATTGTTTTCCACGGTTTCCAGGGGATATTCTATCAAATGTCAAGGATTTTCCCGGGTATTTTTGATTATGTTTTCGAAAAATATGATTATCACGTATAGATCTTCTGCCTGTACCCATCTACCTTTCATTCTGCCTTCTACTTAACATTTTGTGTCCGTTGTTGGAAAAAGAAGCTGCCACCACACGACAAATGATACACTGTTTTTCCCCCAATAACCTCATAAATCCTCCTCCATTGCATTACAGGAATACAAAATGAAACAGCACTGCAAGGCTAAATATCGATGCATGGGAAATCTGCTTCAGAACATAATTTTTCAGGGTTTGGTTGTAATTTCAGGGCTTTCTAGGGTATTTTTCCAAGGGCAAAGAAAATCCAGAGTTTTTCAGGGTCTTCCAGGGCTTCCATGGCTTGTTCGTCACCTGAAAAGACACTGAAAATTCCAAGATGCAGGAAAGAAAACTGAAATAAGTGAAAAACTTACGAATCAATTGCTTCCCATTTGTTTCCAGTTTTGCTTTTAAAAATCTTCTTGAATTCATCGCAGGCCTCTTCAGGTGTGTTGAAAGGTGTCTGTTGGTGTTGACCTCTATCTCCAATACGACCCCATCGGTTGAACAAAATCCATAGCTGCTTACCTTTATGGTGGACCACCTTTAAGAAAAGTGAATACCATGTATTGAGTCATGGAGAGAAGTAGATTAGTGAAGTAGAGGGGGAGGATGTGTTTGTGATGACAAGAAATAAGAAGAAGTTAAAAAGTGAATAATAGAAAGAGTGCTTTGGTGAGAAAATGACTATGAGAGAAAGAAATTTAGTAACTATCAGAGAAAGAGATCTACTAACTATCAGAAAAAGAAATTAGTAACCAAGAAAGAAAATAAGAGAATATAGAAAGGAAAAAAGAAGAAATTAAGAGAGAATGAGATCGAGTAAGTAAGTGGGAAAGAAATTGAGCTACTAAGAGAAAGAATTGAAAACTACGAGAGAATGAAATAGAGCAAATAGGAGACAAAGACATTAAGTAATCAAGAGACAAAGAAATTGAGGAACTAGAATGTAAATAAAATGAGGAGCTTTTTGATACAAAACATGAATCTACTACTCTGAGAGAAAAACCTAGTGGGACAAGAACTATGGTCAGAAAGAACTAATATGTTAACAGAACATGGCACAAAAACGTCTTCAGCAGCACACCACTGAGAGCCTAGCTTTTCAAACAATTTTTTGGGCCACTTAGAAATTTCGGGATTGACTAGCTTTTTTGAAAGTAAGTATACGAACCAGGTGGACTATAAAAATTACAGAGAAGGAAAGTCAATGACAAATTTGTACAAGAGCTAGGAGAAGTTTTATCAATGCAGCAAGATACTATTTCTTGCCATTTCGTACATGGGACGCCAACTATTCCCCTACTTGCTGTAGATAAACAGATAACTAATTACTAGTTCAAAATGGCGACGTAAACCACAAAAAATTTTGGAGTTGAAGTACACAGCTTACTAATGTATTATTTGCTATCCCGATAAATCGAGCTTAAGGTATGAAAATGATGGATGAAGAGTAATAGACGAGCGTTTTCCGTGGAATCAAAGTTTTGGTTTGAAAGATAAAGTGGAATGGCTTCATGACTTGAAAACACATAGCCTTGGTCTTCAACTCACAAGAAAGAAATAAAAGCTGGCATTCTTTTTTAAATATCTTAAGGTATCGTCTTCACGGTCTACGGGACGTTAAACGTGAACTAAAACAATGGCCCCTACCTGAAGTTTGTAAAACAAATTTAGGCCGTATCGACCCCATTTGACATCTATCTTGCTGAGAATAACATCATAGTATACCCCTGTCTCTTTATCAGCATGAACAACTCTACAAAAATGGAAACATGGATCAAAAATTATGAAAAAATTTCTGCATACAGCTGCTGCATATTGAATTACGCTAAGTATTTCTGTATAAAAATTTAGGGTGCGTAAACATTTCGCTACCATTATGTCGACAATGGAATGGCTTGTCAGTTTCTTCAAAAGCTGGCATAAATGCTAGTTGTACCAGTTACTACTCTCCCAGTTATCGTTATTACTAACTAAATGCATTTTATTTTGTGTGAGGGTTAGTTCTAAAAGTTCTTTAGGTTGGATTTCATTGATCAAACTTTAATACTATAAGTTCATTAATTTCGCATAAGACAACAGTAAACTATAAGTTCATTCCATAAGACAACAGTAAACACACAGACAGGATGTCACATAAAAGCCAACACATTACAGACTGAGCCATACTTTCACTAGGGGTCACTCATTTAATAAGTACGCACGAAGGGGGGAGGGAGGTCGAGCAAAAGCGGTATGACAGATCTAAGTATGTATGCATAAAATTCCCTCTTTGCATATATTTTGTAATATTTTCATATGCAAGGTACTTTTATCATACTTTGCTATCTTTAGCGACGATCTTCATTACTGTTTTATAAAATATTTGCCATGATTATTTTCCTGTCTGTCAAATGTTCTGCAGTCATTTTCTCTATGGAATTATTAATTGGATATTAAAAAAATTTCTGTTAGAAATGGGCGGGGGTGGGTTCAGATGGGTAAAAGTATGTACGCATTCGGTGTGGGGTCGCAGCAAGCGCACATATGAGTAAAATAGGGGAGGGGAGTCAACATTTTGCCATTATGGTG
>OLMO02000277.1:2908108-2934466 GCA_900291935.2 Cassiopea xamachana
TTTTGTAGTTCATCTACAGCATAAATCACAGGAAGTGTTCCAAGTTGTTTGGCATACATTGTAGGTAGGAAAATAAGGCCGCCATTTTGACGCTATCGTTCCAGTACTTTTGACGAGGAAGTGTGCATTTGTTCTTAAGATGTGGACGGACTTTGCCAACAAGTTTAATTAAGTTTCTCCAACGTTTATAAGTGCTGTTGTATACTTTTCATTCACTTCATTAATTTTCCAGGTAAATATACTTGCTTTCATTTCCTGGCAAAGGTATCTGTTTCACCCAAAAATTCAAAAAGTCTAGTAAGTTATTTAGCGAAACATACCCAAGATGGTTTGATCAATGCTAGATGCATACATGGACGAACGCCACTTCATTTAGCAATCCGTGAACAAAACCAGTTTGCTGTCTCAGAGTTGGTGAGCATTTTTGTACAATCTTCCACTTACCTCTTTGTTAAGTACCTCCTTAACTTAAGCATTCATCATGATAGAATATTCTTTCATTTTAGAGACTTTTCCCAACCTTTTCTGAAGTTTGTTCAAGTTCGTTTTTATGATCGATTCAGTTCATTTCACAAGTTTATCTCACAGTTGTTGCACACCTCACACCCAAAGGAAAAATAATTGTCATGAGATGTCCACTCAGCTTCCTGTATCATATTTTATTGTTTCAAAATGCAAGAAAGCCCTGCTATGATAAACTTGCAAATTTGGAGGCTGTGACTTATGTCTTATATTTTGCAAGTAGCATTGCCAACGCTATCCTGAAATTGTTCTTTTGATTTTGTCTATAGATCAAAGTTGGCATTGACGTCAATTTGCCATCACTCGAGGAGCAAAACGATAAATTGTTGGACACACTGTCATTAGTCTGCAGGTAATATTTCTTTAAGTGTGTAGATTTAATGTAATGCTTCAGCCTCTGTATCCTCAGGAGAAACACCGAAGTGATTCTAATATTGTTTTATTTTGTTTTTGCAGGCCTAGGTTTAACTATGACATTGCAACAGAACTACTGAAAGCCAAAGCAAATCCAAATTACAAGAATTCGATGGATCAAAGAACAGCTTTTTCATTTGCTTGCTCCAATGAAGCAGGTTTGAAGTCTTTTGCTGACTAGTGATAGGCCCTTCAGGAGGCTGATATTTTGTAGATAACTATCCACAACGACTTTGCTTGTTTGTTATATTTGTTTTCATTCAGATGCACCATCTTCTTTAGAACCCTCTTGTTCTGCGTCATGTATTGTCTATATCATACTCTTTTCTGAACTTTCGTTAATAAAGCAAGCAAGCTTTTCTTAAGCGTTTGCATTAACTTATGCTTGAAATTTTAACTTGGATAAATTGCCTATCATTTTTATTCCTAATTTGTACTCCCGCTTGATTCATCGTCCTGCAATTAGAGCGTTCTTCCTGGTATTTATTAAGTTAAGTAGTCATCTTCGTCAAAATTCTTGTTTAAAAAGCGTGAAAGAGCCTATTTCTTGAACTCAATTTAATTTCTATGGAATTTTGATAATAATAACTTGTTTGATGTTTTACTTTTTATGAACTTCAGACATCCGCAGGCTATAGCTATAGGGGGCCTCTTTCTCATTTGAATATCTACCTAAAAGGCTCCTCCTCAAGAGCTCTGCCCTTTTTTCTTCTCTAATTTTTTATCTTAATCTTAATTTTGTTATTGTGATATTTTCTTGTTGTGTTTGAAGTTTTTACTCAATTATATTATCAATGAATTATTGTATTGTTGCTCAATGAATCCATCAATCAAATCATGATAACCTTGTTTCATTATTTCTCTTATACACTCATTCCTCATGAAATTTCAGTTCAATTTTTGTCTCCTTATGTTCTGTAGTTCATCAATATAGTTAGTTGCATGTTACTTTCTGTTGCCAATTTTTATTTATTTATGTTTTCATTTCCCGCAGCGCCAATTTCATACGGATTTAGTGCACTTAATCTGATCAACGACTTAGTTGCATCTGGTGCCGACATCAACTCACGTGACATTCATGACAGAACGCCATTGCATTACATGATCAACACATCCAGTGGAGGCTACGAGGTCTTAACAGAGATGGAAGAAGTTCTTATTGTGAATGGAGCTGATCTATTTGCAGTTGATAGTGATGGAAAAATGCCTCTGTTCTATTCATTTTCCAAGCTAGGAAAGTTAGTACCTTGTTTCTCGTCAAAGTCTCTTCTCTCCACATCGTATGTCTTGTTTCTTCTAAGCTGATTGTGCTGTTTTGTATTCATGGGCCGCTAAAGATAATCCCTTACCACCCATTTCATTTAGTAGAAAAATACTGCCATTATCTTTATATTCATCAACAAGCACAACTATCAATAGCACGGAGATTTTACACTTTATTGCAAGAATTGTGAGAGTTTCTTTTCAGAGGAGACCCACGCTAGTTTTATATGCTTGTTATACTTCTGCTAGGATTTAAGATAATAAAAATTTCATTTACAGTTGTAGGTAGATAAGCCTGTAGAAAATTTCCTTGTATTTTTCGAATTTTTGTTATTCAAAGACTTGTGTATTCCTCTTAGTATCAGTACAAGTGTTCTGGATCCAATTGCAGTTGTTAGTCTTCTGTGTAACAATGCTGAGAAACTTGGAAAGCAACAGGCCATGCTGAATCACAAAGATAAGTTGCAAAGGACATTACTTCATTATGCTGCAATGAGGGGTGCTACGATATGCTCATCTTTCTTTATAAAGGTAAGCAAGCCTTCATTATTACTTGTGCTAAGTATTGTTATTATTGCTACGAACTAGAGAGTAAGGACTATTGTTACTCTCAGTTACTCTCAGGTGCCAGTGCCAAATAAACTTCCCTCCGCTTATTAATTTTTCGATTTTTTTCCGACCTCCCTGGACCTTATTAGGACCCTCTGCGATTTGATTAAATTTTTGTTTTCATTTGTTGTTCTTGATGCTGTTTGCAAGTGTAGACAAGCTCTTCAGATCACTTAAACAATCACATTGCTCTTTACTACCAAATAATGAGGTACAATTAGGAAGGGGTTAGTATTTTTGCTAAATATGCATAAATTGGGGGTTGTTAGCAGTTGAAGTGGTCATTAGACAGTATAGGGACCCAAGCATTTAAAAATTTGTCGTTAAAATTGTGTAATTATAAGGATATAGTTTGTTTTGATTTCCTTAGTGGTTATTATTGATCTACGTTCACAAATTCAATGTATTTTACGTACTTATCCTTTCTAAAACTTTGAAATCTTCAGGGTAGTAAAATGGGTTGGTTGGATTTTGCTCATAATTGCTTTGTTGGGAGGTGTTTAATAAATGGAAATGGGATGTGAAGTTTTCAAAAATAGGCCCCCTATTGTTTGATGCCAAAGAGTATATGACCTTATCTTCATATACTTGTTTTAGTTTTCTATTTACTTTGAGCAATTAATATGCAACTTAACAAAAGAGTGTATTGTATATCGTTTACGAACACACATTCAAACTGTTAATGATGTCATCATCTTCATGTCTGCAAACGTTTAGTTTTCCTAGAAGTTTACCCAGACTTAGACAGACTTGATCATACATAATCAGCTGTATTTTGACTTTAATTCCTATTATTTTCAGCTAGTTTGCTTTTTGCTGACTCTATATCGATCATTTTTCAGAGTAGAAATTTGCACTGATTGATACAGCATAATCAATTTGCTGTTATTTCAATTAAGCTGCTAAAGGACCATTTTCACGTGATGTACGTGACATCCGAAATGAAACATTTGAGAAAATAAAATGGCTAAAATGCTAATAAAAACATCCGAAAATAAACTCAAACATGTGTTGTCATCAATACTCTGCAGATTTCATCTATTTTGTGGCCCTAGCTAGAGAGTTGGTTTTACACTCCTGGTTGGCATTTCGTGAGAATAGTCCTAAATAATTCCTGTAAACTGTAGGTAGTCAATGAATAGTTGAATATTGATTACAGTAATAATGGGTAATCGGTAGGTAAATAATTTTGGATAGTAAATGAGCAATTATGGATACAAGCAATGGACTAACAATGGACAATTGTTTAATCAGTTCTCAGATATACGTTAGTTTTGGCAAATATTTGATTGAATTTTTAGCGTGGATCATCTGTGACTGATCTGGATGTTGATGGAAATTCACCAATTTCTCTAGCTCTTCGCTCGGGTCATCATGGGTATATCATCTTTTATTTCTTTATTTATTTTTATGTATTGCATAGAATTTTAACGTTTATTCACTATATGTTTATGCGTACTTTTATTTAATACTGATATCATTTATCTTTTTGATATTTCAACTGGATTGATTACTTAATTGATATAACAGACACTCGAGACTTCCAGGAATGCAGCGAGATTGGGACACTATTTAAATTTTTGCTCCAAATAACACAACAAACTTGCCTTCTGAAAACCCCTGATGGTTCCTTTATGCATCTCAAAAGTTTGGAGCCCTTAGGAGTTAGATATTGTTACTATGACGATGTTTTGTTAGCCTCATGTTGATTTGTGTCTCTACTGTAGATGTGCTATACTCATGCTTCAACACAACAATAAACTACCATCCTGGGATGTCATCACTCCTGTAGCGAAAGAGCAGCTTGAGGAGTATGACAGAAAGTGAGCTGTGATTTTTATTTCAATAACTATCGGCATCTTGACTTTCTTAATTGATTAGCTTCTTGCTATACCCATTCATTAACTAGCATTCCCATTTTGGTATCCGCAGTATTAAATGCCATATCGCCACTATTCTTTTATCCTAGTATTTACGCCGGTAGCTTGCTCGATTTCAAGAACTAAGATTGTCAATCCAGACGTCTTTGGGACATTTGACGGGGGGAGGCTATCTCCGGATTTTACTATCTCAAATGTATGTCTATTCTATGATTTGGGCCAATTTGTGTTTGCGTGGTTATGTAGTAAAGTCCTATTCTTTGCCAGGTTTAAAGAGAGTAAATGGAGATCAAAGCGGAACAATAACTTGGTGAAGCCTTCAGAAATCAGGAAGACTGCATTCCTACTTGCAATAGAAAATGATTGGCCAGGAGTTGCATATTCAATCCTTGAAGATGGCGCCCTAATCCTTCTTGATGCTTTTAGGGTTTGTGTTTGCGGAAGAATTTGATCATATTAATCTAAGTACTTACACTCACAGAAGCAATTTACTCTAGTAGCACCAGGCACTGAGTTATTTTGCATTTTAACCAATTTCCTTCACTTGTCATTTTTCGAAATTTTTATATTCAAAGTTTTATTTTTGATATATTGTTATTTGTTTATGCTTGTTTATGTACTTTTGGGAACCGACTAATCGTCCCCCGCAATTGTTTGCTTTTTATTTTTTTTCCACGTTGTTTATGTTTTGTTAGTCCCCGCACTTATTCTAACCCTTCAATTGTTAGTTTGTGGATTTCATGCGATATTTTAACTGTCTGATGAGGTATATTTTATCAAATAAATGTTATTCATTATTCTCTTCCTCAACCATTATCTTTGCATATGAAAGAAAGTGCAAAAGTAGTCCATGGAAATATACATTGCTTCTATCAACCCCCCGCCCCCATCTTTCTAGCACCCTGTTTATTAATTTTCAAGAGATTTTCCAAGCCCAGCAATTATTCGGTACTCCAGATCAAATACATTATTTGATTGTATGCAGGCATATGTAAGTATATATGAGTGCAGGTATGTATATATAGTTTTGCTTTTCAGGCTGCTCTCAAAGCAAACAAACTTGGCCTTGCTTTGAATCTATTGCGTCAAAGAAGCAGTTATGGAGAGTTCCATCATGTTGATGAAAGCAAATGCAACATGTTCCATTTGCTTGCTGCGCATGCAGATAAAGACATCTCTGCACATGGCCAAGTNCCTGTAGCGAAAGAGCAGCTTGAGGAGTATGACAGAAAGTGAGCTGTGATTTTTATTTCAATAACTATCGGCATCTCACTTGTTTATTGATTAGCTTCTTGCTTTACCCATTCATTACCTAGCATTTCCATTTTGGTATCCTCAGTATTAAATGCCATATCGCCACTGTACTTTTATCCTAGTATTTATGCTGGTAGCTTGCTCAATTTCAAGAACTAAGATTGTCGATCCAGACGTCTTTGGGACATTTGACGGGGGGAGGCTATCTCCGGATTTTAATATCTCAAATGTATGTCTATTCTACAATTTGGGCCAATTTGTGTTTGCGTTGTTATGTAGTAAAGTCCTATTCTTTACCAGGTGTAAGGAAAGTAAATGGAGATCAAAGCGGAACAATAACTTGGTGAAGCCTTCAGAAATCAGGAAGACTGCATTCCTACTTGCAATAGAAAATGATTGGCCAGGAGTTGCATATTCAATCCTTGAAGATGGCGCCCTGATCCTTCTTGATGCGTTTAGGGTTTGTTTTTGCCGAAGAATTTGATCATATATATCTATGTACTTACACTCGCAGAAGCAGTTTGCTCTAGTAGCACCAGGCACTGCATTGTTTATTCTTATTAGCCCCTGCACTTATTCTAACCGTTAGTTATTCTAACCTTATTCAATCGTTAGTTCTGTGGATTTCATGCGAGAGTTTAACTGTCTGATGAGGTATATTTTATCAAATAAATATTATCTATTACTCTCTTCCTCAACCATTATCTTTGCGTATGAAAGAAAATGCAAAAGTAGTCCATGGAAATATACATTGCTTCTATCAACCCCCCGCCCCCATCTTTCCAACCCCCTGCTTATCAGTTTTCAGGAAATTTTCCAAGCCCAGCAACTATTCCCACTCCCCAATTATTCGGTACTCCAGATCAAATACGTTATTTGGTTGTATGCAGGCATATGTATGTATATTTGAGTGCAGGTATGTATATATAGTTTTGCTTTTCAGGCTGCCCTAAAAGCCAACAAACTTGGCCTTGCTTTGAATTTGTTGCGTCAAAGAAGCAGTTATGGAGAGTTCCATCATGTTGATGAAAGCAAATGCAACATGTTCCATTTGCTCGCTGCACATGCAGATAAAGACATCTCTGAGCATGGCCAAGTCATGCAGGTTCATGTTTTGAATTTTCTGCAAACGTCTTATGACACGTCATGTGCATACAAATATATATATATATATATATATATATATATATATATATATATATATATATATATATATATATATATATATATATATATATATATACCCATCAAGTATATTGTCCTTCATTTCTTTGCCATATTTTAATAGTGCTTGCTCTCTTTTAGTCTAGTCCTGGAAAATGGAGTTCAATGCTTTTGCCTATGTGATAACTTCAATCTTTAGATTCCCCTTAGAACCATATAGGAGCAGAATTTATGTGTTCATGAGGATTGTGTTTATTTCAAATGCAATGGAAGTAATTTCCTTTGAATTGTTGCAAAATACCTGGTACGAAGTATGGCGACACGGTTGGAACAATAAAACCCCCAATGGATAATTTTGTATATTTTTAGTTGAGTTCCCGGTTACTGGTTGATGTGTGTTGACAAAATTAATTTTCCTTTGACGTCCACCCTGCTCTAGTTGCCTAATGGTTACACTTCACTCACGTCATTCTTTGCAGATTGCAGATTTCCTAATAAAGAAGAAGGTTGACATTAAGTCCCCGGACGCTGATGGAATCCTGCCAATCCATTTAGCAGCAAGTCATGCCCATCTTTGTTTGTGCAAACTTTTGATTGGTAATTTTCTGATTTTCTTACCCTGTTGCTCATATTTCAGTTTCCAGATTGCTATGTTGTAGCTAGGATCAAGTAAAGGCTTGTGCAAACGATCTATCATTTGATCTGCCATCATGTTTGGTGAAATGTTAGATCATTTGAACACCTTGTCAGGGTATCTAACATCACGTTTTGCAATGTTGGGTGATATTTCATCAGGATTTCGTTGTTCTCCATTTGTTGGTGGAAATGTTAGATCTTTTGCACACAAGTCTAACATTGTAAGGCGCGCACGCGTACAGACATTTTGTTCGCACCCAGTTGTCAAGAAGTAAAGTTTTCCGAACCTGCTGACGTAAGCTTTAGCAGATTTAACTGTGTCCAATCTAGGCCATCCACTCATGTAACTGTTGTGCACATATGAAGTCAAGATTGTTGGCACAAACCTGGCGATCGGCGGCATAAACTTAAGGGGCAGGTTTTGGCGGCGCATTTAGGCCCGTCGTAACTTTCTGAAAATGGAAGCCATGAGCGAGCCTCGTTTTACATTTTTCCCCCTTGTTGTTGTCAACAACTAAAGTTAACCCAGGTTTCAGATGAATACCTCGAAGACGCCACTGATGTCGATGAGAGATAGTCTGTTGTTACCCTCAAGTTCCAAATAGACTTGTGTCCTAATAGATGGGGAGGGTTAGAAAAAGTTCCGAAATTTAATGAACGGGGGATCAAAATAAACAGGGGGGTTGGAAGTTGAGAAAAGGCTTTAAATGATTATACAAGGACCGAAGGAACAGAAACAGGTTGTCATACAGCACAAAGCTAAAATATGTACAACAGTACGCTATTTTGCCATGAAAATGTGCTTAAATAGCACTAACAAAGAAAGGAAATGAAGTGAGGGGTCTGTAGAGAGGATCAGTTTTCTTAGGATTAATAAACGAGGGTCCTAATAAGGTCCGGGGATTAGGAAAAATCGAAAAATTAATTAACGGGGGTGCATTTATTTGGCACCTGAGAGTAGGTTAGATGAAATGTCAGATTCGTTTGCACACTTTGCTGAAATTAACAAACTTGTCATAGCAAAAGTTCGATCAAATGTTGGACCAATTGTTAGATCGTTTGCACAAGGCTTAAGTTGGCTGAAGTAAGAATGGCAATGAAGTTGGTCCTAATGCTCGCCATAGTTGATTTTTATCAGCTAGGATCGTGCTATTTTTAATTCATAGCTTTGAAAGATTTTACAAGTCTCAAATAACGTCATTAGAGATAATCTTGCTTTTTTATATTCTTTCGTCTATGGATTATTAATCGTCTATGGACGATTAGCATTTTCCTGATACCAGTATCAGACCTCTTTCCACTTTCATAGCAAGGTTTTTTGAGCTATTAACATGTCTTGCACATTCATACTAATGAAAGGCTGGAGAATCTTTTATTTGCATGTGAACAAATGACCGCCATTTTGTCAACAACATAGAATAAACTGTTAAAGAAAACCGGATATATTATGCATGGCATTTTATAGGAAGATTTCCTAGGTTTCAAGAATCCAGTATTGAATATTATTTACCTGTTGAACAGTCGAGCACTATGAGACTTGTCTCTAAGACTATCGACCTTTATTCTCCTTTATATAAAAGGATTATTTGTTATACATTCCTTTAGCAATTATTTATTGAACCTTTGTTGTTTACTCGTGCTCTCCCTCTGATAGAACACTATCCTGAAGGCATTGACGTAGCAAATAATGATGGTGTCACTCCAATTACGGCTGTGGTCTCGTCTGCGGTGAACAGTGGCTGTGTGTTCGAGGCCAAGCACATCAACGTTATCACGTAGGCCTACTTTTCCATAATTTGATGCGTCTCTCTGAAGCAGATTTTGCTGCATGCTTTCTGTATTTTGATCTCGGTCATTCATCCAGCTAACTACGAGAAATATCAAAGTTTTTCAGCCAAGATTACATTCTGCATATGATTCCAGTTCACTGTTGGCTTCAATCCATAATATGTGTTTCCAATTTTGCACCGACAGTAGTAGTTTAATGGATATGTATATATTTGGTTTTAAGCATCTTTCATACAATTAGGAACACTTTTCGTTGATTGAGTAATCAGAATTTCATATTCATCATAATTTTTTTCTAATTAAAGAACATTTATAGTACCTGTTGAAAATTATCTTTTGTGAAAAGCAACCACTCGTATTGCAGATATGCTGACACTGCACTTGCTCCCTGTTAAGATTCCCTTACAAATTTAGGCCATGCAATCCAGGCAGTTCTCATTCGTATCTCAAAATACCATGATAATCATAGCGCTGGTTTTCCTTCCAGGTACTTGATTAGCAGAGGTGTCGCCACGCTGGATGTTTGTTTCAAGACTGGAGATTCTTTGAAGACTGGGCAACCAGAATCAACTACTATTCTCAATGATTTGGTATTGACAGAGAATGCAGGGGATTTTCAGGAGAGCCACATGCATAATAAGAAAGGATGCATTGAGTATTTTCTGGAGAATGGTGCTGATATCAATTTTACAAATGTAAGTGATAGACGTTTGTATTATCAAAAATTTTATTGTTAATCCCTGTCTTGAGCGATTCGAAAAAGGTTCATTATAGTGGACTGTTCATTGTATGGAAATTGCCTATTGGATTGATATCAGGTAATTGTACGTGATTCTAAAGCCAACTACAAGCTAATCTTTACTATTACCTTTTCATTTCATCACTGCTGCAAGAGCAATTCTTTCTTGATCACTATTATTTTCATTAATATAACTGTCATTATCCTCTTCATTATTATCATTCTTATCTTTACCTTCATCATCATCATTCTTATCATCATCGGTCCATGCTCTGAAGAGAATTGTGCACGAGCGGTTACTCTGAATTATTTGGAGCTGCACGTGCGATGCAAGATGCCAGCATCTGAGATACCAAGCATGGCGAAAAATTGATGTACCATGCTAGAGGCATCGGAGTAGTACAAAGTATGAGAGTCTTGAAAGCATTGGCTTCTTGTAGGGCCAACGAAACATGACATACAGTAATCTCACGTTTGGAATGTGCGATGGTATGGTTAGCAGCGAGTTTTGTACTGGCGTTCTTTCGCTCGTGCCGTATCTTTTGCAACCGTGTGGACACGTACACGTGAGATTTGCACGTGTCTCTGTGCATGGGTTGCATCATTATTGTCAATGTTAATCTTTGTCATCACCAATATTATCCTATTTAGCATCATTCTTGTTCATTCTTTCCTCTATTATTATTTTTTTGTTTATTTCAATCATTATCATCGCAATTACTTTCATAGTTTCGTCACTATCAAATTTAGTCTTATATTTAAGTGGTTTTCATTTTTAGTCTGAAGGAGTTACCCCATTGATGCTTGCCGTTGATGCAAATTACCCTAAAATTGTGAGTCTCCTTCTGAGCTACAAACACATCAAGTTAGATTTGAAGAATAAAGCTGGAGACTCTTTAATGCATTTGTGTGTTGGTTCTAAGGAGGAGGTTAGTTACAAATTCATCACAGAAAAAGTTGTTTGATCAGAGAGGTAACTGTTGGTTTCCAGTTTATAGTATAGCATTCATCATGTGCAATGTGTACGTAAGGCAGCACTCACCTCAAAAGGTTGTGTAGCCAGTTGCCAACATGGTTGTCTCTATTGCTATTTATTGTACTTTTGGGTTGGGAATTGTGGGCCTAAACTTCCATGTTAAAACTTATTTTTCATCTTTCTTTTCAGCTTATGTATTTTTTTTATTTATTATAAGAACTTTAAGTATTTTTGCGTTAGTATTCTTCTATTTTAAATGGAGAGCCCCTTGAAAATCAGTATGTGCTAAAATTAGGCCCTCCTAGGCAATTGAGATGAAATAAAATGAAGGCTTTTAGCTTCGTATGATCACACCATAGATATTTTACAACAGCCTTTTGTTGACGATAAACAATTAAATTTACCAACAATTTCACCCGAGAGCGTGCACTCAAAATTGTAACGCTCTTTTGAATTTGTTACATATGGTTCGGAAATCGGAAATTTTATTCCCTTTTTCTCCGTGACATCTTCTCACACTTTGTCTGCAATGATACCTTTTGACAACTCTTTATCACTTCTGTAATTGATTGGTTTCTTTAAGTTCTACCAAGAAAAGACAGAGATATTTGAAATGTTGAAAAAGAAAAGGGTCAGTATGGAGGAGCTAGACAGCAATGGCAACCCTCCCATCTATTATGCAATGAAGCATTCATCTGGACGCATAGCGAACTTGTTCCCTTTTCGTTTGAGGAAGGTTTGCAGATGTTCTCTTATTTGATAACCATTCATTACATTACATTACATTACATTACATTACATTACAGTACATTACATTACATTACATTACATTGCAAGCCAACCACTTATATAACGTAGTTCTTCTCCATTCGTTACACGTTTCTTATTTTATAAGGAACCTTGCTTTCTCAAAAGTTTCTTGATTTAACGTACTAAAATTGTAGTGAATACATTCTCAAAACGTGAATGTTACAAACTATTAGTTATGCAAGCAGAATGCGTCGTTGAGAGTTAAATTCTAAGGCAGTGTTATGTTCACATTTTTTTGGTTTAGCTTTACGTTGAACCAGCTAATGATATCAATGTGCTATTTGTTTAGAGTGTCTTCGCTGTTTCGTTGTAGTTCTTAAAGTTTCTTAAATTTTAGGAGGTTTAGTACTAGGTTGCTTATGAACTGGTTTATTATGAAAAAGCGTGTATCGTGTCAGCTTGGTACCATAGAAGCTCACTGTTAATCTTTAGACCCTTTTTATGCAAATAAAGAAAGGGAAACTAATTCATATTTTGGATGGGACAGTTTATTTTATGACAAGCTATGTTTCTTTCTCCAGGATGTCACTCCGGCAGTAACAGATCCAGCGAAAGTGTTCCCATTCAGTACCAAGATTGATGAGTATTGGAGTGGTGGGGATATTGATGTTAAAAAAGATGCAAATGAGGAATTGAAAGGATTAAGAGATGTCCCGATGCAAGACAGTATACCACCCGTTGATAGCGCGTTGAACATGGCTGACACTGGGTAACTTTCTTCCATGAATGTGTGAATTGTTTTGTTAGTCCTCGTGGGGGTTATTCAATTAGTACATAGGCACCATAATGGCAAAATGTTGACTCCCCTCCCCTATTTTACTCATATGTGCGCTTGCTGCGACCCCACACCGAATGCGTACATACTCTTACCCATCTGAACTCACCCCCGCCCATTTCTAACAGAAATTTTTTAAATATCCAATTAATAATTCCATAGAGAAAATGACTGCAAAACATTTGACAGACAGGAAAATAATCATGGCAAATGCTTCATAAAGAAGTAATGAGGATCGTCGCCAAAGATAGCAAAGTATGATAAAAGTACCTTGCATATGAAAATATAACAAACTATATGCAAAGAGGGAATTTTATGCATACATACTTAGATCTGTCATACCCCTGTACGCATGGCGTACGCTTTTGCTCGACCTCCCTCCCCCCTTCGTGCGTACATACTACATGAGTGACCCCTAGTGAAAGTATGGCTCAGTCTGTAATGTGTTGGCTTTTGTGTGACATCCTGTCAGTGTGTTTACTGTTGTCTTTTGGAATGACAAACTGACTATTTGAGTTCTCCAACAAGGTGATTGAATTCTGCCGTAGATGTTCTACATGTTTTTGCTTGAGATCTTTATGCCTCAGAAAATGAGAAGCAAGTAACCAACGGACCTTATTATCTTATTTTCAGATAAATCTTGCAGCGAGCTAGCTCGGTAATAAGTAATGGCTCAACGTATTTAGAACTAGCTACAAACTTTTTCATTTTATAAGGAACGTCTCTATACGAGAAGTAGAAGGTGGAGGCAAGCTGTTTACCTTTATTACCATGGAAAGAAACTCCAAAGGAGCTTTCTTTCACTGTTGAATGCTTTATCGTTGTCAAATTTTAAGAATTGGGAAGCTGGTTCCATGTATTTTGAGTTGAAGATCACAGAAATTGTGTACTACGGTGGTGTATATAGAGTAGCTCATTTTGTGATCTGCTGTCTAGTTCTCTTGTTATAGTATTAAAGTTTGATCAATAAAATCCAAACTAAAGAACTTTAGAACCAGTCCTCGCACAAAATAAAATGCATTTAGTTAGTAATAACGATAGCCGGGAGAGTATTAACTGGTACAACTAGCATTTATGCCAGCTTTTGAAGAAACTGGCAAGCCATTCCAGTGTCGACATAATTGTAGCGAAATGTTTATCCGACCTAAATGTTTATACAGAAATACTTCGCGTAATTCAATATGCTGCAGCTGTATGCAGAAGTTATTTCATAATTTTTGATCCATGATTCCATTTTGTAGAGTTGTTCACGCTGACAAAGAGGCAGGGGTATACTATGATGTTATTCTCAGCAAGATCGATGTCAAATGGGGTCGATACGGCCTAAATTTGTTTTACAAACTTCAGGTAGGGGCCATTGGTTTAGTTCACGTTTAGCGTCCCGTATACCGTGAAGAAGATACTTTAAGGTATTTAAAAAAGAATGCCAGCTTTTATTTCTTTCTTGTGAGTTGAAGACCAAGGCTATGTGTTTTCAAGTCATGAAACCATTCCACTTTGTCTTTCAAACCAAAACTTTGATTCCACGGAGAACGCTCGTCTATTACTCTTCATCCATCATTTTCATACCTTAAGCTCGATTCATCGGGATAGCAAATAATACAGTAATAAGCTATGTACTTCAACTCCAAAATTTTTTTGTGGTTTACGTCGCCATTTTGAACTAGTAATTAGTCATCTTTTTATCTACAGCAAGTAGGGGAATAGTTGGCGTCCCATGTACGAAATTGCAAGAAATTGTATCTTGCTGCATTGATAAAACTTCTAGCTCTGGTACAATTTTGTCGTTGACTTTCCCTCTCTGTAATTTTTATAGTCCACCTGGTTCGTATACTTACTTTCAAAAAAGCTAGTCAATCCCGAAATTTCTAAGTGGCCCAAAAAATTGTGTGAAAAGCTAGGCTCTCAGTGGTGTGCAGCTGAAGACGTTTTGGTGCCATGTTCTGTTAACATATTAGTTCTTTCTGACCATAGTTCTTGTCCCACTAGGTTTTTCTCTCAGAGTAGTAGATTTATGTTTTGTATCAAAAAGCTCCTCATTTTATTTACATTCTAATTCCTCAATTTCTTTGTCTCTTGATTACTTAATGTCTTTGTCTCCTATTTGCTCTATTTCATTCGCTCGTAGTTTTCAATTTCTTTCTCTTAGTAGCTCAATTTCTTTCCCACTTACTTACTCGATCTCATTCTCTCTTGATTTCTTCTTTTTTCCTTTCTATATTCTCTTATTTTCTTTCTTAGTTACTAATTTCTTTTTCTGATAGTTAGTAAATCTCTTTCTCTGATAGTTACTAAATTTCTTTCTCTCATAGTCATTTTCTCACCAAAGCACTCTTTCTATTATTCACTTTTTAACTTCTTCTTATTTCTTGTCATCACAAAGACATCCTCCCCCTCTACTTCACTCATCTACTTCTCTCCATGACTCAATACATGGTATTCACATTTCTTAAAGGTGGTCCACCATAAAGGTAAGCAGCTATGGATTTTGTTCAACCGATGGGGTCGTATTGGAGACAGAGGTCAACACCAACAGACACCTTTCAACACACCTGAAGAGGCCTGCGATGAATTCAAGAAGATTTTTAAAAGCAAAACTGGAAACAAATGGGAAGCAATTGATTCGTAAGTTTTTCAGTTATTTCAGTTTTCTTTCCTGCATCTTGGCATTTTCAGTGTCTTTTCGGGTGACGAACAAGCCATGGAAGCCCTGGAAGACCCTGAAAAACTCTGGATTTTCTTTGCCCTTGGACAAATACCCTAGAAAACCCTGAAATTACAACCAAACCCTGAAAAATTATGTTCTGAAGCAGATTTCCCATGCATCAATATTTAGCCTTGCAGTGCTGTTTTATTTTGTATTCCTGTAATGCAATGGAGGAGGATTTATGAGGTTATTGTGGGAAAAAACAGTGTATCATTTGTCGTTTGGTGGCAGCTTCTTTTTCCAACAACGGACACAAAATGTCAAGTAGAAGGCAGAATGAAAGGTAGATGGGTACAGGCAGAAGATCTATACGTGATAATCATATTTTTCGAAAACATAGTCAAAAATACCCTAAAAAACCCTTGATATTTGGCAGAAAATCCCCTGGAAAACCCAGGAAAAGAATTTCATTTCACTGTTGGCCATCCTGTTTTGGTTGAAGAAAGCTAAGGGATTGTTGTTTTTGTTATTTTATACATCAGATAATTATTTTAACTGCCAGTTGATGAAGCTTATTTAATTCATTTTAAGCTAATGCAGAAGATAGGTTTTTGCTTGCTTATATACTCTTACGCTTATCTCCGTTTTCGAGCAATTTCCTGTAAGCTTACTCATGGATTACTGCAACTATCATTGGCCAAAAAACTGCATTCTTATTCTTCTTTCGGTCAAGGCAGCTTAGCATTTCTCAGTTGATTATTTTAGATTCGAAAGGAAGCCAAAGAAATATGCGCTTGTGAAGAATGAGAAGAATCCAGAGAGGATGTTGCATCGTAAAGATGAGATTCTGCGACCATTTGATCTTGAAAAATGCCCAAAATCAAACTTACCTACAGAATTACAGGATCTTGTGAAAAATATGGTATGTTTATATCTCAACTCAAATTTTTTCTTCACGATTATAAAGCCTCACTAATTTCTACTCACTTTCTTTGTACCCTTTGTACCATACTTTTTCAAGTTTACTATATTGTTGTACTGAGTTAATTAATACTGGTTAGCTTCAGTCTTTTTCCTTTATACAAATAGTGGGATTATCACACTCCACACGAGTGATCCTCAACCCGGGGGTTCCGTGAGCGCAGTCCAGTGGTTCCATCAGTGCGATTGACAACAATTTTCAATTCTCCTGTGCAGATAAGTGAACAGGATCTACTCAAAGCACTGGAATATTTCGTTAAGATTCCTCTCCAACTAAAAGTCTGAAAAGTACTGCTCCACACAGTGTGTGAGTATCATATGGATGCTTTTGAAGGGAATATGATTGCCCAGCGGAAGCTATTGACTTGGACGATTTCGAAAATACACACCTACAAGTTTTGCATATGTATTATGATATTCCATAATGCTCTACAGCTGTTTTTCAAGAAGGGCCACATTAGTTTATGAATGGAGCTCTACATCCTGAGTAAAGTCATATTTATGCCCACGTTTTACATAGCGAAATGTCAATAGCATCAAAATACCGATACATATCAGACAACATAGTTAGCTTTCTTGACGGCTGAAGGCCACGCGTTGGAAAACCCTAATGTATGTTGTAACGTCTGTTGTAAAACCTTTTGGTTGATTCGATTTAGAAGGGTGCGAGGATTTCATGCTAGCGATGAGTATAAGAAGTGGTACGAACATGAAATATAAGATGAAGGTGCTATCGTAATTATTGCTGTGTTTTATTTGTATGTACTACAAAAATTACAAAAAGGCAAGCTTGCTTTCTCTGCCTCATTTATAACAATATAGTAGCAGTCAGCCATTCAAAGAAGTCTTTTATTGGTACTATAAAAATCGAAAAGGACATGCATTCTGCGCTCCTTTGAACTGTGCAGGCAGCATGAAGTGCTGCTTGGTCATCACTCGTCTTGTACTTTAGCAACGTCGTATGCACTTTTATCCAGCGCTCCTTGCAGAGGTTTAATACAACTGTTGCTGTGTAGCAAATGCTACTAATTTTTATCATATAGCAGATACTACTTATTACGGTATCAAAGGTCTCACTTGGTTCTCATGCGAGTCTTTTGATACCGTTCTTATGTTTTTTAATACTAGTTTCTTTGTATAGAAGTATTACAATGCACCTTATACCCTCCTATACTTGTTAAATTTATTATACAAGCACTGATATTAACACTACGATGCAAACAAAAGCAACGACAAATCAATGGCTAATGCTTAAAGACACACAGCCTTGAACTTCATGCACCTAAGTTATAAAATATATAGAACTTCATGGAAACTTGTTGAATGATTACTTTTGCTGTTTAGTTTGAGCTTGATTGATATTGTTACACGATATCTATTATTCTTGCAATCATTTTCTTTACTTTGTAGACATCGTACAATTTGTTTACAACTTATATGCACTCAGTACAACTCGACTCAACCTATTTGCCTTTTGGCCTAATTTCACGTGAAAATATTGATGAAGCAAAGAAGATTGCTGAGAAGATATGGTAATATCTTATTTATTCTCCATTAAATTCGATTTTTCTGTTTACCACTCGTCTCAAATGGCAGGCTTTGGGCCTTATCAGCACGTGGTTACGAGTTGATTTCCTCTTAGTTTTAATAACTTTGACCGTTTTGCTCTTTTGTTTCAAAAGTGTGATAATGCACCTAGCATGAAATAAGAATAAAATTGCAAAGTTTTCATATAGCAGCAGCTAAATCAAAGTTAGAAATTGGCCTAGCACAACCAGCATAGGCGTCAAATCTTGATTGGCTAACAACTAAATCACCATCGAATGATTTGGCCAATAATGTTGCGAGAATTCGTTCGAGAGGCATGTTTTGGTGGTTATTAGTGTGCTTTCTTTGCGAAAAAAAAGCTGATAACACATAGTTTCGAATAATTTAAAAATATTTTGCTGTTTATATATTGAAAAATTATATATTGAAAAATAGTTTTAAAAAACATGTTCAGAGGGCTTCAATTCAAGGAGCAATTTTTATATCCTGTTCAGATCAAAAATCATCGACATTAAAAGCCATCCATCTTTGTTTATAATGTAGATAACTTTTGGTCTAGGCAAGATACGAAAATTGTTCCTTCTGAATATTTGAGTTGAAGCCTTCTAAGCACGCTTGCAAAGTATTTTTCAATTATTCGAAACTATGTGTTATTAGTTATTTTGCAAAGACGCTAAACTATTTGCGCCACTATATTCTTCATAATGCATAGATCAATGTATGTAATTTTACTTGCTTGTGAGAATCGGTACATAGGAAGTCACTACTTTGTTTATTGATTTCAGGGATCTGCTTCCCGAAGATGATGATGAAGGTCTTCCGGATGAGATAACATGTGAAAAGGTATCCGAAAATTCCCCTTTATATGGCAGAATTTTCACTTCGTCCTCTCTTCTATATAAAAGGATGCTAGGGAGGGTCCATTTCCCTTACAAGCTGAATAATTCAAAGCAAAGACGCTTTTGGAACTTACTATCTTTGTAGATCCAGTCTTCCCATTTGGTACATTGTCGCTTGTAGCTATTAGAAATAGAAGTGGCATGGTAGACTGGGAAAGTTCTCGAGTGGTACCCAACTTTCCTGGAAATATGGACCCTAGAGATTAGGGATGTTTGGGCTCCCATTATTTACACTGAAGATTCCCCGATCATGTTTTTCTTGATATTTAAGCAACCAAAGACTAGTGTACCACTGTTTTTAGCTTAGAAAACGCTATATTAGAACACTAAGTGTTTTGGACACATTTCCGCAGCTCTTTGCTTTTGCCACTGTCGCCCTTGATCAAAACAACCACAAAACTGCTTTTGAAGCGGTTTGAGATGTCCTGTTACTTGGTCTTAGTCCTTCCTTCATTCGGTTTTAGAAAACAGTGAGGAAATCTCCTTACTTATTGGGATTTCACTGTGAGGAATACAGCATCTTACCTTTTCATTCAGTATGGGTTAGAATTGGTATTGGTCGTCGATTTCTCAACGTTTCTACTAGCCCTTAATTGTCATATATTTATGGTCTTACATCATCTGAATATGTAGGTGTAGTTGATGAGGTTTATAAAAACACGTCATTGTAAGTGGATGATTTCTGTATCATTTTGCTTTATTTATTATTCAGGGGTTGCAATTAATTCCCATTTTTGCATTGAATTTCCATGTGTACATTGAATTCTCATGTGTACATTGAATTCCCATTTATCCACTGAATTCCCATGTTTCGTATTGAATTCCAATGTTTGCATTGAATTCTCATGTTTACAATCACTTCCAATGTTCATATTTGATTTCCATGTTTACATTGAATTCTCATGTTTACAATCACTTCCCATGTTCATGTTGAATTCCCATGTTTACATTGAATTCCCATGTTTTAATTGAATTCCCATGTTCATATTGAATTCCCATGTTTACATAGAATTCTCATGTTTGCATTGAATTTCCTTGTTTACATTCAATTTCCATATTTACTTTGAATTCCCATGGCATTGCAGTAATACTGTCAGTTACGCCTGATGAGGAAATGTGTTTGAGTTACACCATATAATGTCAATGGCAATAGCGGGAAAGGTATCGGATCTTGTAGGGATCACAAGCCAATTTTGAGCCATTCCACAGGTACTTTCCAGGCCCTGAGTTAACCTTAATAGGCTACCCTAGTGAAGAATGGGAAAAGTGAATGGGAGTACAGTCAATGTTTTTGCCATTCAGTATTTGTACTTTGTCTTGCTTAGCTTGCAGATTTAAGTAACGACGTGTATATGCTGGTCCCACCTGCCAATTATGCATATGAGAAGATTCGACCTCTCAACTCCGTTGAAGAAACATCTAAATTTAAGGACAAGCTTGAGGATCTCACTCAGTTGTCTGTTGCCAGTGAGTTGCTGCTAGCAGCACAACACAACAGTAAAGGTAGGTACCCACTATAACGTTGATTAGTGATAGATACGAAGTGTTGTTGTTCGAAGTAATGATATACCTTTTGAAACACGTCTGAGCGTGTTTATCTATTTATATAATCAATGATGTATTCCACTCTATCTATTTTGGCTACGCTTTATCTCTTTTTGTTTTTACCATTGCTTTGTGCTTGTTGTATTCAATAGCTCTCAAACATGCAATACGGTTTTTTATTGAAGTTATCAACCCCCTGGATTACTGTCTGAAATCGCTTGATGTCCACATTGAAATTATGGACCACAGTTCAGATGAATGCCAGTATATCATGGAGTACCTTGAGAATTCATATGAATATGGTATGTGCTTCCCAATTCTTATTTCACTATCGATCTACTCCTCATTATATATATATATATATATATATATATATATATATATATATATATATATATATATATATATATATATATATATATATATATATATATATATATATATATATATATATATATATATATATATATTGCTTTTCAGTTTTCAATCCTCGCGTTTGCTTGTCAGTCATGTGGCTTCCACGCATCACATGACCTTATTTCGTTAATGAACAAAAAGTATATAGTCTTTTAGTGTATTCTGGAATAAGACTCTAGAACACGTAACAAGAGAGTTAAGTCATCTTGATTCTGATTGGCTAATGCGCTTTGGAAGACAAAACAAAGGACAGAGGAACTAAGATATAATTTGATATGATAAGATATGATAACTAAGATATGATTAGCAGGACACTAGACTGCTAGTATAACTCCGAGAAGAGTTTTTTATCTTCGGACGGGGCATGCTCCTACGCCCTAGCACTCCCCAAGTGCCACCCCAAAGCTTCAGATATAATATTATTTTTCCTTTACAGCGTCTTTGATACTTTACAGGAGAACCACCAGCTATTGCTGGGATTTATCGCGTGAATCGCCCAAGTGAGGATGCCAATTTTGATACTGGTGTCAAAGATTATCGTGAACTGTTATGGCATGGCACACATTCTGCTCATATGATCAGTATATTGAAGGATGGTTTGCAGATTGATGCAAGGAACACTAGAAGAATTGGAAGGAGCCTCGGGGATGTAAGAATACTTATCCAAGTCATTGCCTAAGCATATTTATTCGCATATTCTTGAAATTCTATGACGTAAATATTTGCAACTTGCACAGAACGGGAATATTCTTCTTCTTCTTTATGCCTCTTCATAAATGAAGGTTGGCCATTTTCAGGTATTTCTTCCACTTCTCTCTGTCCTCGGCACTCGGGAATATTAGCAACTGCAAATTGTGTATAAGTTTGATACAAGGTTTAGAACTCCTGTAAATGGGATATATATTTAGAACTTCTGTAAATGGGATATATATATATATATATATATATATATATATATATATATATATATATATATATATATATATATATATATATTAATTTTCATTAAGTCCTATTTATTGTGTAGTATTGTTTCTTTGGTTTTATGTGTGAATTGAAGTTAGTTGTATTGGAATTGGCCGTAGCTTCAGCATTCTGTATTTCTTAGGGTAAAGAAGTTAATATCATACATGTATGGTGTCCAATCTTCTTATTCATTCTTAATATGCCCTGGAAACTCATGTTGAAGTTTTCAAACTAGATAATTTTAATTTTGTTAGCAAAGTGTTCTTTATGACTGTTAGCAATATCATTGTCTCTAGTTAATTTCAGTTGGTTTAGGCACACTTTCATTCTTGCTTCAGGGGATCTACTTCTCGCAATTATTCTCGAAGTCAATAGGCTATTCCAATTATTCCTGGAGAAACAAAGGTGCATTTGTGTTTTTGTGTGAGGTTAGTCCGATAACTTATATTTTTTACTCTCATTTCCCTTACTTAATGCTGGTGGTTGAAAAGCATGGATGCTTGCCTAACATGGCTAGTTGAGTTCCCTGTTGCGATATTTATGGTGCCAGTATTGACAATTGTACATGATTACCATACAGCTCCTAAAAGAGAGTAGATTTTGTAAAATCTTTAATCCCCTTACATGTATATTTATTGGATTGAAACAGAGATGTGTAATACGTAGGATCTTCAGATCATTGCCCATAGAGCTGTACATTCTAGTTTCAATCAAGCCGATGACTCTATGGATCGCGAGATATGCAACTTAAGATGTTATATGTTCTTCGTCACCTTCTATGTTATTCTCTATTCATTTATTCACTGTATTTTGTAATCGTTACTAATGAGTTGTTGGGCACCTTTCCCCTATCTGAAATTTACGGAAAGCTTGAATTAGTGCCAGATTTCCAGGCCTTTTTGTATAGACAATGCATTAATGTTTTCAACTTTAGGTTGCATTGGGTAAAATATCCACAGAATTAATGAGAAAAGAGGATGATGATTCCAACTCAGTCATGCTTATTCCTTCAAAAATTCCCGATCCAGCTATGGATTACTTTACACCATATGGAGCAAAGCTACCCAGAGGAAATTTCATTGACAACAAAGATGCACGTAGAACCTGGAGGAGTAGTGATCACGAGTGTGTTGTCTTCGATCCAAAGCAAGTCAAGATAAGGTATTTGGTAATGACGAAGTGAGTGACATAGCACATGGAAATGATGTGATGTTTTAACTTTTTAGTTTATGGGACATATTGATGTGAATGAACAAATTTTAAACAAGAAGATACGTAGTGTATATCCGGTATCAGACATTTTCTATAAATTTCTGCACGATTTATCGATCATATCCACATACACTTGCTTTTTCCACCATTTCTTAGCATGATGTAACTTTTTTCCCTTTTGCGGTAGTTTATTTCAACATCTCTGAAATGCAGTGCTTCCAATTTTGCAAACTATCACTATTTTGTCATTCTGATTTTTAATTCTTTATATTTCTGTTTTGTTCTTATTTTATTGCTTCTTGATATATCCTTCCACGTATATTTGCACATATAGTTCATTATCACTTATTATTGAAGCCAGTATATCTTTATTTTTAATATTAATAATTATTACCGTAAGTCAACCGCACCACGTAGAGTTGTGCCGTAAATAGTGTTTTGAAAGTGGATTTCTCTTGACCATTCAAAAACCGTAATTCAGTAAAAGGCTGAAGATAAACACCATATTAAATCGCCCGATACGATCAAAAGTTTTTACAGAATCCTTACCGAATTAGCCTTTAGCTAACTAGCCCATGCATCAATTTTCGCTTTAGGTTTCCTTCCTAATTAAGCCTATACCCTTGAAGACTCTGTAAGGTGCCCAGATTTCCTTACATAGCGAAACTTCCAGTGGTGGTGTCCACGATGAAATGCTGGCAGGGGAGGCTGCTGCTGCCAAAGTATCGACAGTGAGTGAAACTAGAGAATTTTAGAAGACAAAGCCTATCATACCTATAGTATTGGCAGAAAAACTAAAATAAAAGGACATCGGCGCTGTGAACATACTGACATTGCATACTAGTTTAGGTGCCGACGGGGGCTCAGTAACATCTTGTGGTGGGCTACAGCCCAGGAAATTTCCTTCGGAATGGATGCTCTGCTAGGATAGCAATCCTCACAAGCAATTTCATCCCTTACAACCACTAGATGCTATAATCGAAAGATTTCTTTGTATTCTACAGAAGTCAGTGCGGATCTTTTGAGTGAAATAGTGCAGGAAAGGCATTTGTTACACTCTATGAGAGGTTTGCAAGACACAGAATGCACTGCCTATTAGTGAAAGCTGACTTTGGAACATACAGCATGGACCAAATGACAATATCTAGAAACAATTAATTTGTATGGCTACTTGATTTGAGCAAATAAATGCCTTCTCTGTCTTTCGCAAGTTCACGTGTAGGAGGTAGAGGACGAATTACTCTTCTGTGTAGGCCTTTACAAACTATTTTGAGAAAGCGCAACAGTGAGTTGCTTGCTGTCATAAATTTTTTAGATACAGCTTTCTATATTGCTGTTTTCTGTGCTACTAAACGTTCATGGCTCCGGAAAGTCCCTACAAGTAACAAACGGCTAACAATATCCCCAACCTTAATGCGTTATGGCTGGAAACACTAGTAGTGAAAGTTAATACACAGGACAGCAATGTTAAGTCACGGTAAATAATATGATGACATATTTTTGATGTAGCAGTACTTTCAACTGCCAAATAAACGGGTGTTCCTAATAAACAGGAAGGTTGGAAAAATCTAAAATTTAATAAACGGGGAGATCGTAATTTGAGAAATGACTTTAAATGATAATACAGCGATGGAAAGAACGAAAACAGGTTTTCATAAAGCATAGAGCTAAAAGATATACAGAAGCACTCTAATTTGCTTTGAATATTGGGCATGAATAGTACAAAAAAAGAATTGAAATGAAATCAGGGGTTCAATTTCAATTTCGTAGAAAATTCAATTTCCTTATAATTAATAAGCAGGGGTCTTAATAAGCCTGAAAAGTTGGGGAAAAAATCGAAAAAATCAATATTTACAATTTTGATTCCACGTATCATCTTATAATGATTGCACTCATTTGTCACAGTAGCAAAATTCTCTTGAAAATTATCGCAAACAGAATGAAGAAAAGTCTGAAGACCGAAATTGCTGAAGAACAAGCTGGCTTCAGACCAGGAACCGGAACCAGAAATCAAATCCTTAATTTGAAAATGGTGATTGAGAAGTACAGAGAGCACAACAAGAAGCTCTACCTTTGCTTCATTGATTATAACAAGGCGTTTGACAGGGTGGACCACAACGTCCTCTGGAGAAACATGAGAGATATGGGATTCCCGCAGTATATTGTACTCCTGCTGAAAACAATGTACGAGGAGCAGAAAGCGGCAGTCAGAACGTCATATGGTCTGACGGAATGGTTCGGAATTGGGCAAGGTGGTAGACAGGGATGCATCTTATCCCCGCACCTTTTCAACATCTACTCCAAAACAATTATGAGAAACGCGCTGGAAGATTTCGAGGGCAACATCTCAGTTGGTGGTAGACCAATCACTAACTTAAGATACGCAGATGACACCGTGCTAATTGCGGGCAGCATGACTGAACTGCAAGAGCTTGTCGAAAGAGTCAGAACACACAGCAAAGCTGCAGGACTTTTCCTGAACGCCAAAAAAACTAAAGTGATGAAAAGTCTAAGAAATCCAGCCGACGAAGATAACAATCATATCTCCATCAATGGAGAACCGGTTGAGAATGTTCAGAAATTCATCGACCTCGAAGCAACCTTCACCAATGACTATGACGACTCCGCTGAAATCAAAAGAAGAATCGGGATTGCCAAGAACGCAATAGTAGCCCTGACAAACATCTGGAGAGACTGCTGAACTCAATGGTGTTTTCCATTGCCTGCTATGGGTCAGAATGTTGGGCTTTGAAAACGTCGGACATCAAGAAAATTGAAAGTTTTGAACTTTGGTGCTACCGAAGACTACTCCGCATTAGCTGGATTAAGAAGATCACAAATGAAGAAGTGATTCGAAGAATTGGCTGCCAAAGAAGGCTGATAGATATCATCAACGAACGGAAACTGACATTCATTGGTCACGTCCTGCGCAGTGAGCACCTCAGCAAGCTGCTGCTCACTGGGATGGTGTATGGACCTAGAGGAAGGGGCCGACCCAAGACACGCTACTCAGACTCTGTGAAGGCGATTTGTTGAATTTCAATAACAGAGGCTGCGAGGATGGCTCAGGACCGGGAGAGGTGGAGGACCTGGGTGCATAGGGCCACGGCTGGTCAAATACGACTTATCCGTTTGTAGCGTGTTTAGGGTTCCAAGGCTGAGACGCGAGAGAATACGCAAATATGTGTCCGTACTCTACTTCTCAATTACCAGACTACTAGTGTTTTACCATTGTTCTAATATTATAGGGTATAGAGGAAATACTCAATATAATGTCCATTCATTTTAAGAAACTATATTGAGTTACACCTTC
>OLMO02000277.1:2937514-2950706 GCA_900291935.2 Cassiopea xamachana
ATATATATATATATATATATATATATATATATATATATATATATATATATATATATATATATATACAAAACACAACATGCACGCACATAAAGAAAAGCAATTACAAAAAATGTATTTGAGTTAATATAACCATGTCTTTAAAAGTCAAAATCGTAGTAAATCCGTAACGAAACATGATCAAAGTGCTTAATGCCAATATAAAATACAATATAACGATAAATCTGCAGACAATATAGGAAAATCGATAAATCTTTAAGGTTGTGCACAAAAAGCGTCTGATGCTCAGTTCAACAAATTAATATTTAGCTTAAGATCAGGAACAATACCGATGTCATCATTTCTCGAAATAGAGTTTTGTTCTTCTCACAATAGCTTCAAAGCGGATCTTTTCTGGCTTTCAGTAAGTCCATCAAAATTTACCTGCTTAGCATGACTTGGAATGTCTTCGTCAATATAAATCTCACCCTTAGCACTTACGCTACGAATAGGTTCAGAGTTTACAACATCCTAGTTCAATTTCACATGTAAAGGGGTCGTAGATTGTACTAACTGTATTCGGCCAAGAACTGTTTGTTTTGGTAAAACAATATCGTGTTTTGTAATGTTTTGAACTTGAAACTTGACAACACTACTCTTTCCCTGCTTTAGCGAGAACAAAGATTCCGAAACAACAAGGCCATTAAGCAAATCTGGATTTTCCTCAGGTTCGAAAATAACAGGAATCTCATATGCGATTGGTCCATGATTAATCCTACACAAAATCTGTGAACATCGTCCACGTTTAATCAAACATTGTTTTTTGTTTGTTCGAACAGTACAAAAATCAGAATCATCGCTAGTGTCGATAATATCAAATAGACTATTTACATTATCACGAGTCAAAGACGGGAAAACACATGCTAGTGGAGGACTAGTCATTCCAGTTTTTACGCATAGTTCGATCACATTATATCCAACAAGTGGCAACGAAATGTCTTCAGTTGTTACTGAGAATGGAACGAAAGTCGGATCTTGTTCGTGTTTTAATTTAAAAGTCAACTCAATAAGACCTTTTTACGGAATGGGCGTACCATTAGCAGCAGTTAAGTCTAATTCACAATCTAGAAGTTCCGAGATATTTCTCAACTTTGCACTATGAAAATGACGACGAAGAAAGTGTTCCAGAATGATAGAAACTTGAGAACCTATGTCCCATAATGCTTCGATCGAAATTCCATCTAGTTTACAATTAATAGTACATCTTTTCCCAACAAGTTTTGCAATTTGCGACGATTGTTTCGGAGTTAAATGCGTTACGAAAGTTAAAGGTTTTACGTTCTTGTCTGACATTTTACTTAAAGTTTGAGCTGCATTGCAAATAACCTTATGACCTTATGCCTTATGTTTCTTTTGGCACGATTTATTACAGTACTGAACAAGATTGCATCCACTACATTTCCACACAGTTAAACCTTTTTGAGAAGTCCCACAAAAACTACAACATTGAGGCTTAACCACTTCGCCGGTTACTCCGCACCCCCCAGGAATAACCGAGTCATGCCCCCGAGGAATAACTGATTAATGCCAGGACAACGTAAACGAAAGTGTCCGAGCTCCCCCGCATTGAAAACAGTGGGTGCACTGTTCTCGTGTACCATTTGATTGACACTTTTTGGCAACCTTTCAGACGACCATAATGAGGGGCCCACTGTGCCCACCTTGCCATCAACCGCGTGACCTACTTGCAAACCTGGGTGGCAAATTGCCCCTAGGGGAAGTCTTAACGTGATGCACAATTTCAGCTACTTGCGTTTTGAGTTGCTGAACTTCCGCGGTCAGTTTGATCATTTCGTTTTCATTTGAAACCGCTTGCGCCTTCGCCGTTTTGCTGCGCTCGCTCGTAACCCCAATCTTCGTTTTTCGTTCTTGTTGTTTATAGCCAGCTCATTTACATTTTTCATCAGTTCATCGTCCGTTATACCGATTGTCCTCAGAAAAGGGCGAAGATCAGTAACGAGGTTCTTGTCACGAAGGCCTGATTCAAAAGCTTTCAAAAAAGATTTTTCTACTAGCTGCGTGCTGTACTCTGCTTCGACACGCTCTTCGCTTGAAGCGAAAAACACTCGGTTGCATGCGTCCAAAAGACGAAGCAAAAACTGTTGCGCGGTCTCCTTCGGGTCTTGAATTGCTGTCACCATTGATTGGAAAAGGTCAGCAGCTGTCTTCTCTTGAAAAAAGACGCGCAAAATGGAACGCAATTTCTTTAACGAGCGTTGCTGCATAGTTAATATATAGTTACGTAAAGTACTATGAGGGGAAATAGCTTTAATAACTGCATCACAAATGTCTTTATCTGAATAACCCCTTTCTTACCACGAGTCAATCTGGTGAATGAGAGATACGTAGGTTAATTTATCCTTTTGCCTTGGCTCACCAATTTGTCCGGATATTTTAAATTCTCTAACTAACATTGAAGGTTCTCCTTTAAATACTTTCACTGTATTGGCTGCGACAGTACTTGTTAGATCAGAGTGATTAGTTTCCGAAACTTTTCCCTTTGCGGCTTTTGATTGTTCTAAAAGGATTTTCTTTGCACTTATCCGATTCTAGTTGCAATTTTCTTAATTCTTCAAACTTTTTCTCAATAGTTAAAACTTCCATTTGGACTATAAGTTCTTCTTCAGATCTTTCTAGCGGAGGAGGTGTACCTTTTACCTTAGAAATTGCATCACGTAAAAATGTGTGCACATCAAAATTATCATCTGTTGTAGAGATCTCGGCACCAGTGTATTCATGTATTGTAAGTCACGTGACATTTATCCGCCTCTTTAATCTTCTCTCGCTGTCTAGCATCAGGGGTTCCCATCATGAACCTTACAATTGCAGAGGCTCCAAAACAGAGCAGCATGCATCGTGACCAACAGTCATTTTGATGCTCTAAGCAAACGTCTGATCCAAAGTTTAGGTTAGAAAACAATTCAAAAGTTGATTAATAGACAAGTAAATCTAACAGTCTTTAAATGCTTAAACAGCATTGCTCCCAAATACCTTTGCAATATTTTTACTAAAAACACCGTTAATGCCACACGCAGTCTTCAAAATACGAATACTGATTTGAGGCTGCCTTAAAAAGATCTGGTAACGGACAAAATTGTTTTTCATTCAGAGGTGCTAAATGTTGGAATGGCCTTTCAACTGAGGCCAAACAAACTACTTAAATTAAAGCCAGTAAGTGCCTAATTTAGCCTGCGTCAGTGTATTTACAGATTATCGCAACCTTTTTACATTGTCAATTATGTTATTTTAAGATTTGTAATTAGAATTTTTAAACATTGTAATTAGGTTTCATATATTGTAATTATTATTTTTTATGTAAGCATAGTGTAGATGGAGGACCCCTTGAAAATCAGTTATTACTGAAGGGCCACCCTCCTTAAGAATGTGAATGAATGAATGAATAAATGAATGAATGAATGAATGAATGAATGAATGAATCTCGCATTTTGCATGTGCGATTGCATGGTTGGCAGCAATTTTGGTACTGGCGTTCTTCCGCTCGTGCTGTATCGTTTGCACTCGCGTAGACACGTACACGTGAGGTTTGTAAGTGTCTTTGTGCATGGGCTGCATCATTATTGTCAATGTTACTCTTTGTCATCATCAATATTATCCTATTTGTCATCATTCTTGTTCATTCTTTCCTCTATTATTACCATTATGTTTATTTCAATCATTATCATCGCATATACTTTCATAGTTTGGTTTTTGTTATTTGCCTCGTCATCATCACTATCAAATTTAGTGGTTTTCATTTTTAGTCTGAAGGAGTTACCCCATTGATGCTTGCCGTTGATGCAAATTACCCTGAAGTTGTGAACCTCCTTCTGAGCTACAATAACATCAATTTAGATTTGAAGAATAAAGCTGGAGCCTCTTTAATGCATTTGTGTGTTTGTTCTAAGGAGGAGGTTAGTTACACATTCATCACAGAGAAAGTTGTTTGATCAGAGAGGGAACTGTTGGTTTCCAGTTTATAGTGTAGCATTCATCACGTGCAATGTGTACGTAAGGCAGCACTCACCTCAAAGGGTTATATTTCTTTTGTAGCCAGTTTCCAACATGGAAGTATCTATTGCTATTTATTGTACTTTTGGTTTGGGAATTGTGGGCCTAAACTTCCATGTTAAAACTTATTTTTATCTTTCTTTTCAGCTTATGTATTTTGCTTTATTTATTATAAGAGTTTCAAGTATTTTTGCCTTAGCATTCTTCTATTTTAAATGGAGAGCCCCTTGAAAATCAGTATGTGCTAAAATAAGGCCCTCTAGGCAATTGAGATGAAATAAAATGAAGGCTTTTAGCTTCTTATGATCACACCATAGATATCTTACACCGGCAGCGTTTTATTCACGATACACTATTAAATTTACCAACAATTTCACCCGAGAGCGTACACTCAAGATTGTAACGCTCTTTTGAATTTTTTAAACTATGGTTCGGAAATCGGAAATTTTATTCCCTTTTTCTCCATGACATCTTTTCGCACCTTTTCTGCAATGATACCTTTTGAAAACTGTTCATCACTTCTGTAATTTTTGTATTTCTTTAAGTTCTACCAAGAAAAGACAAAGATATTTGAAATGTTGAAAAAGAAGGGGGTCAGTATGGAGGAGCTAGACAACGATGGCAACCCTCCCTTCTATTATGCAATGAAGCATTCATCTGGACGCATGGTGAACTTGTTCCCAAATCATTTGAGGAAGGTTTGCAGTTGCTCTCTTATTTGATAACCATTCATTACATTACATAACATTACAAGCCAATCACATATATAAAGTAGTTCTTCTCCATGCGTTACACGTTTCTTATTTTATAAGAAACCTTGCTTTCTCAAAAGTTTCTTGATTTAACGTACTAAAGTTGTAGCGAATACATACTCAAAACGTGAATTTTACAAACTATTAGTTATGCAAACAAAACGTGCGTCGTTAGGAGTTCAATCCTAAGGTAATGTCATGTTCACATTGTTTTGGTTTAGCTTTACGTTGAACCAGGTAATGATTTCAATGTTGTATTTGTTTAGTGTGTCTTCGCTCTTTCCTTGTAGTTCTTAGAGTTTCTTAAATTTTAGGAGGTTTAGTACTAGGTTGCTAATGAACTGGTTTATTATGAAAAAAGCGTGTTTCGTATCAGCTTGGCACCATAGAAGCTCACTGTTAGTATTTAGACCCTTTTTATGCGAATAAAGAAAAGGAAACTAATTCATCTTTTGAATGGGATAGTTTATTTTATGAATAGCTATGTTTCTTTCTCCAGGATGTCACTCCGGCAGTAACAGATCCAGCGAAAGTGTTCCCATTCAGTACCAAGATTGATGAATATTGGAGTGGTGGGGATATTGATGCTAAAAAAGATGCAAATGAGGAATTGAAAGGATTAAGAGATGTCCCGATGCAAGACAGTATACCACCCGTTGATAGCGCGTTGAACATGTCTGACACTGGGTAACTTTCTTCCATGAATGTGTGAATTGTTTTGTATGTCCTCGTGGGGGTTATTCAATTAGTACATAGGCACCATAATGGCAAAATGTTGACTCCCCTCCGCTATTTTGCTCACATGTGCACTTGCTGCGACCCCACACCAAATGCCTACGTACTCTTACCCATTTGAACCCACCCCCGCCCATTTCTAATAGAAATTTTTAAAACATCCAATCAATAATTCCATAGAGAAAAGGACTGCAAAACATCTGACAGACAGGAAAATAATCATGGCAAATATTTTATAAAACAGTAATGAAGATCGTCGCCAAAGATAGCAAAGTATGATAAAAGTACCTTGCGTATGAAAATATTACAAAATATATACAAAGAGGGAATTTTTGCGTACATACTTAGATTTGTCAAAGCCTCTCTTTCTTGTACGCATGGCGTACATTTATCTCGACCCCCCTCCCCCCTTCGTGTGTACATACTATATGAGTGACCCCTTGTGAAAGTATGACTCAGTTTGGAACACGTTGGCTTTTTGTGTGACATCCTGTCAGTGTGTTTACTGTTGTCTTATGGAATGACAAACTGCCTATTGAGATTCTCCAACAAGGTGATTTAATTTTGTCGAAAATTTTCTACGTAGTTTTACTTGAGGTCTTTATGCTTCAGAAAATGAGAGGCATCTGACTAACGTACCTTATTATCTTATTTCCAGATAAATATTGCAACGATCTTGCTCGGTAATAAGTAACAGCTCAACAAATTTAGAACTAGCTAAAAACTTTCATTTTATAGGGAACAACTCTATAGGGAGAAGTAAAAGGCGGAAGCAAGCTATGAACCTTTATTACCAAGGAAAGAAACCCCAAAGAAGCTTTCTTTCACTTTTGAATGTTTTATCGTTGTCAAATATTAAGATTTGGGAAGCTGGTTCCATTTATTTTGAGTTGAAGATCATATAAATTGTGTATTACGGTGGTATATATAGAGTGGCTCATTTTGTGATTTGCTGTCCAGTTCTTTTGAGTTATTTCAGTAAAGCGAAATTTGGTGTGAAATTAAGGAACGTATAGTATTGGAGTTTGATCAATGAAATCCAGACTGAAGAACTTTTAGAACTAACCCTCACACAAAATAAAAAGCATTTAGTTAGTAATAACGATAGCCGGGAGAGTAGTAACTGGTACAACTAGCATTTATGCGAGCTTTTGAAGAAACTGACAAGCCATTCCATTGTCGACATAATGGTAGCGAAATATTTACGCGACCTAAATGTTTGTACAGAAATACTTAGCGTAATTCAATATGCAGCAGCTGTATGCAGAAATTGTTTCATAATTTTTTATCCATGTTTCCATTTTTGTAGAGTTGTTCACGCTGATAAAGAGACAGGGGTATACTATGATGTTATTCTCAGCAAGATAGATGTCAAATTGGGTCGATACGGCGTAAATTCGTTTTGCAAACTTCAGGTAGGTGCCATCTTTTATTTCTTTCTTGTGAGTTGAAGACGAAGGCTAAGTGTTTTCAAGTCAAGAAGCCATTCCACTTTGTCTTTCAAACCAAAACTTTGATTCCACGGAGAACGCTCGTCTATTACTCTTCATCCATCATTTTCATACCTTAAGCTCGATTCATCGGGATAGCAAACAATACATTAGTAAGGTATGTACTTCAACTCCAAAATGTTGTTGTGCTTTACATCGCCATGTTGAACTAGTAAGTAGTTATCTTTTTATATACGGCGAGTAGGGGAATAGTTGGTATCTCATGTACGAAATTGCAAGAAATAGTATCTTGCTACATTGATAAAACTTCTCCTAGCTCTGGTACAATTTTGTCATTAACTTCCCCTCTCTGTAATTTTTATAGTCCACCTGGTTCGTGTACTTACTGTCAAAAAAGCTGGTCATCCCCGAAATTTTCAAGTGCCCCAAAAAATGTTTGAAAAGCTAGGCTCTCAGTGATGTGCAGCTGAAGACGTTTTGGTGCCATGTTCTGTTAACGTATTAGTTCTTTCTGACCATCGCTTTTGCCCCACTAGGGCTTTCTCTCAGAGTAGTAGATTCGTCTTTTGTATCAAAAAGCTCCTTACTTTATTTACATTCTAGTTACTCAATTCCTTTGTCTATTGATTATTTAATATCTTTCTCTCCTATTTGCTCTATTTCATTCTCTCGCAGTTTTCAATTTCTTTCTCTTAGTACCTCAATTTCTTTCCCACTTTCTTACTCGATCTCATTCTCTCTTAATTTCTACTTTTTTCCTTTCTATTTTGCTTATTTTCTTTCTTAGTTACTAAATTTCATTGTCTGATATTTACTAAATTTCTTTCTCTCATAGTCATTTTCTCATCAAAGCACTCTTTCTAGTATTCACTTTTTAACTTCTTTTTTTTCTTGTCATCACGAACACATCCTCCCCCTCGTCTTCACTCATCTACTTCTCCTCCTAGACTCAATACATGGTATTTATTTTTCTTAAAGGTGGTCCACCATAAAGGTAAGCAGCTATGGATTTTGTTCAATCGATGGGGTCATATTGGAGCCAGAGGTCAACACCAACAGACGCCTTTCAACACACCTGAAGAGGCCTGCGATGAATTCAAGAAGATTTTTAAAAGCAAAACTGGAAACAAGTGGGAAGCAATTGATTCGTAAGTTTTTCAATTATTTCAGCTTTCTTTCCTACATCTTGGCATTTTCAGTATCTTTTCAGGGTGACCAACAAGCCATGGAAGCCCTGGAAGCCTTGGAAGACCCTGAAAAACCCTGGATTTTCTTTGCCCTTAGAAAAATACCCTGCAAAACCCTGAAATTACAACCCACCCCTGAAAAGTTATGTGCTGATGCAGATTTCCCGTGCATCAATATTTAGCCTTGCAGTGCTGTTTCATTTTGTATTCCTGTAACGCAGTGGAGGAGGATATATGAGTTTATTGGGGGAAAAAACAGTGTATCATTTGTCGTGTGGTGTCAGCCTCTTTTTCCAACAACGGATTCAAAGCTTCAAGTAAAACGAAAGGTGGATGGGTACAGGCAGAAGATCTATACGTAATAATCATATTTTTCCAAAACATAGTCAAAAATACCCTAAAAAAGCCCTTCAAATTTGGTAGAAATTCCTCTGGAAAATCGTAGAAAAGAATTTCATTTCACTGTTGGCCATCCTGCATTTGGTTGAAGAGAGTTAAGGGATTGTTGATTTTGTTATTTTATACATCAGATAATTGTTTGAACTGCCAGTTGATGAAGCTTATTTAGTTGATTTTAGGCTAATGCAGAAGTTAGATTTTGGTTGCTCATGTAATTTTACGCTTATCTCCATTGTCGAGCAATTTCCTGTAAGCTTACTCACAGATTACTGGCCAAAATACTACATTCTTCTTTCGGTCAAGGCAGCTTAGCATTTCTCAGTTGATTATTTTAGATTTGAAAGGAAGCGACAGAAATATGCGCTTGTGAAGAACGAGAAGAATCCAGAGAGGATGTTGCATCGTAAAGATGAGATTCTGCGACCATTTGATCTTGAAAAATGCCCAAAATCAAACTTACCTACAGAATTACAGGATCTTATGAAAAATATGGTATGTTTATATCTCAACTCAAATTATTTCTTCACGATTATAAAGTCTCACTAATTTCTACTCACTTTCTTTCTACCCTTTGAACCATACTTTTTTTAAGTTTATTATATTGTTGTACTGAGTTGATTGATACTGGTTGGCTTCAGTCTTTTTCCTTTATACAAATAGTGGGATTATAACACTCCATACCAGTGATCTTCAACCCGGGGGTTCCATGACCACAGTCCAGTTGTTCCATCAGAAGTTACAATGCTGCGATTGGCAACAATTTTCACTTCTCATGTGCAGATATGTGAACAGGGTCTCCTCAAAGCACTGGAATATTTCGTTAAGGTTCCTCTCCAGCTAAAAGTTTGAAAACTACTGCTCCACACAGTGTGTGAGTATCATATGGATGCTTTTGAAAGGAAATATGATTGCCCAGCGGAAGCTATCGACTTGGACGATTTCGAAAATACACACCTACAAGTTTTGCATATGTAGTATGATATTCCATAATGCTCTACAGCTGTTCTTCAAGAAGGGCCACATTAGTTTATGAATGGAACTCTACATTCTGAGTAAGGTCATATTTAGGCCCACTTTTTGCATAGCGAAATGTCAATAGCTTCAAAATTCCGATACATATCAGACAGCATAGCTAGCTTTATTAAAGCTTGAAGGCCACGCGTTGGAAAACCCTACTGTATGTTTTAACGTCTGTTGTAAAACCTTCTGGTTGATTCGATTTAGAAGGGTGCGACGATTTCACGCTAGCGATGAGTAGAAGTGGGGGTACGAACATGAAATATAAGATTGAGTTGCTATCTTAATTATTGCTGTGTTTTGTTTGTATGTAGCATAAAAATTACAAAAAGGCAAGCTTGCTTTCTCTGCCTCATTTACAACAATGTAGTAGCAGTCGTCCATTCAAAGAAGTCTTTTATTGGTACCATACAAATCCAAAAGGAGCTGCATTCTGTGCTCCTTTGAACTATGCAGGCAGCATAGAGTGTTGCTTGGTGATAACTTGTCTTGTACTTCAGGAACGCCGTATGCACTTTTATCCAGCGCTCTTTGCAGAGGTTTAATACAACTGCGTCCGTGTAGCAAATGCTACTTATTGTTGCCGTATAGCATATACTACTTATTACGGTATCAAAGGACTCACTTGATTCTCATGTGAGTCTTTCGATACCGTTCTTATGCTGTTGAGTACTAGTTTGTTTGTATAAAAATATTACAATGCACCTTGTACCCTCCTATACTTGTTAAGTTTATTATACAAGCAATGATATTAAAATTACGATGGAAACAAAAACAACGACAAATCAATGGCTAATGCTTAAAGACACACAACCTTGAACTTCATGCACCTAAGCTATGAAATATTTAGAAGTTCATGGAAACTTGTTAAATGATTACTTTTGCTGTTTAGCTTGAGCTTGATTGATATTGTTACACGATATCACTCATTCTTGCAATCATTTTCTTTACTTTGTAGACATCGTATAATTTATTTACAACTTATATGCACTCAGTACAACTCGACTCAACGTATTTGCCTTTTGGCCTAATTTCACGTGAAAATATTGATGAAGCAAAGAAGATTGCTGAAGAGATATGGTAATATCTTATTTATTCTCCATTAAATTTGATTTTTCTGTTGGCCACTCGTCCCAACTGGCAGGTTTTGGGCCTTATCAGCACGTGGTTACGAGTTGATTTCCTTTTAGTTTTAATAACTTTGACAGTTTTGCTCTTTTGTTTCGAAAGAGTGATAATGCACCTACCATGAAATAAGAGTAAAATTGCAAAGTTTTGATATAGCAGCAGCTAAATCAAAGTTAGAAATTGGCCTAGCACAACCAGCATAGGCGTCAAATCCTGATTGGCTAACAAAGAAATCACCATCGAATGACTTTGCCAATAATGTTGCGAGAATTCGTTCGAGAAGCATGTGTTGCTGGTTGATAGTGTGCTTGCTTTGCGAAAAAGACTGATAACACATAGTTTCAAATATTTGAAACATATTTTGCTTTTTATATATGGAAATATAAAATATTGAAAAATAGTTTGAAAAAACATGTTCAGAAGACTTCAATTCAAGGAGCAGTTTTTACATCCTGCTCATATCAAAGGTTATCGACATTAAAAGCCATCCATCTTTACTTGTAATGTAGATAACGTTTGGTCTGGGCAAGATACAAAAATTACTCCTTCTGGATATTCGAATTGCAGCCTTCTAAACACGCTTGCTAGATATTTTTCAGTTATTCGAAACTGTGTGTTATCAGTTATTTTGCAAAGAAACTAAACGTTTTACACCACTATATTCTTCATGATACATAGATCAATGTATGTAATTTTACTTGCTTGTGAGAATCGGCACACAGGAAGTCACTACTTTGATTATTGATTCCAGGGATCTGCTTCCTGATGATGATGATGAAGGTCTTCCGGATGAGAAAACATGTGAAAAGGTATCCGAAAATTCCTCCTTATATGGCAGAATTTTCACCTCGTCCTCCCTTCTATTTATAAGAATGCTAGGGAGGGTCCATATCCTTTATAAGCTAATTAATTCAAAGTAAGGACGCTTTTGGAACTTACCATCTTTGTAGATCCAGTCTTCTCATTTGGTACATTGTCGTATGTAGCTATTAGAAGCAGAAGTGGCATGGTAGACTGGGAAAGTTCTCCAGTGGTACGCAACTTTCCTGGAAATATGGACCCTAGGGATTAGGGACACTGAAAAGATTCCCCGATCATGTTTTTCTTGATATTGAAGCAACAAAAGACTATTATACAACTGTTTTTAGCTTAGAAAACGTTTTATTAGAACAATAAGTGTTTTGGAAACATTTCCGCAGCTCTTTGCTTTCGCCACTGTCGCCCTTGATCAAAACAACCACAAAACTGCTTTTGAAGCGGTTTGAGATATCCTGTTACTTGGTCTTAGTCCTTCCTTCATTTGAATTTGGAAAACAGTGAGGAAATCTCCTTACTTATTGGGATTTCACTGTGAGGAATACAGCATCTTACCTTTTCATTCAGTATGGGTTAGACTTCGTATTGGTGATCGATTTCTCAACGTTTCTACTAGCCCTTAATTGTCATATATTTATGGTCTTACGTCATCCGAATGTGTAGGTGTAGTTGATGAGGTTTATAAAAACACATCATTGTAAGTGGATGATTTCTGTATCATTTTGCTTTATTTTTCTTATTCAGGGGTTACAATTAATTCCCATTTTTGCATTGAATTCCCATGCGTACATTGAATTCCCATGTGTTCATTGAATTTCCATGTGGTCATTGAATTCCCATTTTTACATTGAATTCCCGTGTTCATATTGAATTCCATGTTTACATTGAATTCCCATGTTTACATTGAATTCTCATGTTCGCAATCACTTGCCATGTTCATATTGAATTCCCATGATTACTTTCAATTCCCATGTTTTAATTAAATTCCCATGTTCATATTGAATTCCCATTTTACACTGAGTTCCTATTTTCGCATTGAATTCCCATATTTAGATGAATTTCTCATTTTTACATGGAATTTCCATGGCATTGCAGAAATACTGTCAGTTATGCTTTATGAGGAAATTTGTTTGAGTTTCACCATATAATGTCAATGGCAATAGCGGGAAGGCTATCGTATCTTATAGGGCTCAATAACCAATTAGAGCCATTCCACAGGTGCTTTCCAGGCCCTGAGTTAACCTTAATAGGCTATCCTAGTGAGGAATAGGAAAAGTGAACAGGAGTAGAGTCAATGTTTTTGCCGTTCAGTATTGCACTATGTCTTGCTTAGCTTGCAGATTTAAGCAACGACGTGTATATGTTGGTCCCACCTGCCAATTATGCATATGAGAAAATTCGGCCTCTCAACTCCGTTGAAGCAACATGTCTATATAAGGAAACCCTTGAGGATCTCACTCAGTTGTCTGTTGCCAGTGAGTTGCTGCTAGCTGCACAACACAACAGTAAAGGTAGGTACCCACTATAACGTTGATTAGTGATAGATACGAAGTGTTGTTGTTCGAAGTTATGATATACCTTTTTAATCACGTCTGAGCGTGTTTATATATACACGCATATATATACACGCATATATATATATACACACACACACACACACACA
>OLMO02000277.1:2951330-2964804 GCA_900291935.2 Cassiopea xamachana
ATATATATATATATATATATATATTGCTTTTTAGTTTTCAATCCTCGCGTTTGCATGTCAGTCATGAGACTTCCACGTCTCTTCTCATGTGACCCTGTTCTGCATCGTTAATGAACAAAAAGTAGATAGCCTTTTAGTATATTCTGGAATAAGACTCTAGAACACGTAACAAGAGAGTTAAGTCATCTTTATTCTGATTGGCTATTGCGCTTTGGTGGGGAAATAAAGCAGCCTAATTCACACAAAATTGTTTGAAAGTGCGACTGAAATAATTTAAGATGCAGCAGGCGTAGCATTCACTATAGAAATTTCCAACAATGGAAAAAGTTTCGATGTCAGAGGTTATCAGCTATTTCCTCGAAGTTATCTTAGATAATTGCAATCTACGGCCTACAATATACAGCATACTTCACATAAATCGAACTCAACCGAGTTAAGTTCAGAAATTACCTCGGTCAAGACCATGGACCTTTTTTTTGCATGTGTCAAACTCAATTCTTTTATACGACGCAATCCAGAGAATACGGCTTTACTTAATTAAATGCTTTGTTTCATTGCAATTTACTTCAATAATTACATTCGACCAAATCTGCAGTATTTATTTATTGAAGTCGACTGCAAAACAGCAAACAGTAAACCTGCATAATCAAGTCAAGTTCGAAAAATGCCAAGTGTGTCGTATAATTTAGGCCTGAAGAGAGACGGCTGTCAGTTTTTCTCAATGGAGACACTTGAAAAGTGAGGCGTAAATGTGTTTTTTCGGTAAGCGGGCTAAAAACGTGTCTAAAGCTACTCCATAGGTGTTAGCTGACATTCGAATAATGCTCACGCTCTCACGGGACAGTTTCAATCCTAGTAGGCGGGCTCATATGAACAGGCCCTAAGACCTGGTTTCCATATAATCGTCTCTGTCGTAAAGAGCATTTCCGCCCCTATAAATGATCGGGACGATCATATGGAAATGCACATTTTTTGCGATTCAAAGGATCCTTGCGACAGAGACGACACGATCGTCCGATAGAACTGAATTCTATCCTTACGATAGAGCCGACCAGAGATAACGGAATGTCGTTGTTCTCCTCCAATCACAGGTCATGAAGTCGTACAAGGTTGGAATTATTTTCACTGTTGATCGTCAAGTCTGCTATCCTTTCACGTCACTACATTTTCTGCATCACTTACATCCCTCTTCTGGTGCGATACTTTCCCATTCTGGATGCTGGGGGCCTGTCATTAAATCCATGAAATGCTGATTGCTGGTTGATTGCTAATGAATCGTACGTTCTTTTTATTTCCTTGTCGTTTATTGCACTTTTCTGTTGTAGCATTGTCACTAGGTACTAGTAGAAGCCAGATTCTCAATAAACTGCATTGCTGGGACTACCCTTTCTTTCTTACTTTCTGCTTTGTATTGTTTCTATACACACGCATGACATTGACGATCATATGGAAACCAACAATCGTAAGGATCGTTTGAATCGTCTCAGGCTGCGATCAGATGGCAGAGACGATCCCTACGACAGAGACGATTATATGGAAACCAGACTTAAAGCTTCAGCAGGGGTGGCGCCAGGAATTTCCCGACCGAGGGACTTACTCTTCCGACGGGGGAACTAAGATATGATTGGCAGGGTACTAGACTGCTAATATAACTCCGAGAAGAGATTTTTATCTTCGGACGGGTTACAGCCTACACCCTAGCACTCCGCGAGTGCCACCCCAAAGCTTCAGGTATAATATTATTTTTCCTTCAGAGCATCTTTGACACTTACAGGACAACCACCGACTATTGCTGGGATTTATCGCGTGAATCGCCCAAGTGAGGATGCCAATTTTGATACTGGTGTCAAAGATAATCGTGAACTGTTATGGCATGGCACACATTCCGCTCATATGGTCAGTATATTGAAGGATGGTTTGCAGATTGATGCCAGGCACCCTCTAAGAACTGGAAGGAGCCTCGGGGATGTAAGGATGAGTTTTCATACAGTAATAATGACTTGTAATGATGACGATTAAGTCATATAAAGTACAAATTTGCTAATGCTTGTTTATAGTCATAATTCTTCGTTATCTTTGCTCGAATCTTAAGAATTTAGAGTATCGCTATACTTATCCAAGTCATTGCCTAAGCATATTTATTCGCATATTCTTGAAATTCTATGTCGGAAATATTTGCAACTAGCACGGAACGGGAATATTTGCTACTGCAAATTGTGTATAACTTTGAAACAAAGTGTAGAATTCCTGTAAATGGGAGATATATATTAATTTTCATTACGTCCTATTTATTGTGTAGTATTGTTTCTTTGGTTTTATGTGTGAATTGAAGTTAGTTGTATTTGAATTTGCCTTAGCTTTAGCATTCTGTATTTCTTAGGGTAAAGAAATTAGTATCATACATGTATGGTGTTCGATCGTCTCATTCATTCTTAATATGCCCTGGAAACCCATGTTGAAATTTTGAAACTAGATAATTTTGATTTTGTTATCAAAGTGTTCTTTATGACTGTTAGCAATACCATTGTCTCTAGTTTAATTCCAGTTGGTTTAGGCACACTTTCATTCTTGCTTCAGGGGATCTACTTCTCGCAATTATTCTCGAAGTCATTAGGCTATTCCAACTATTCCAGCAGAAACAAATGTGCATTTGTGCTTTTGTGTGAGGTTCGTCTGATAACTTCTGTTTTTTACTCTCATTTTCCTTACTTAATACTAGTGGTTCAAAAGCATGGATGCTTGCCTAACATGGCTAGTTGGGTTCCCTGGAATCCTGTTGCGATGTTTATGGTTCCAGTATTGACAATTTTAGATGTTTACCATAGAGCTCCTAAAAGAAAAAGATTTTGGAAAATCTTTAGTCCCCTTACATGTATATTTATTGGATTGAAACAGAGATGTGTAATACGTAGGATCTTCAGGTCATTGCCCATATAGCTGTACAATCTAGTTTCAATCAATCCCATGATTCTCTGGATTGCGTTATATACAATTTAAGATGTTATATGTTCTTTGTCACCGTCTATGTTATTCTCTATTCATTTATTCACTGTTTTTTGTAGTCGTTACTAATAAACTGGTGTGCGCCTTCCCCTGTCTGAGCTTTTCGGAAAGCTTGAATTAGTGTCATATTTCCAGGTCCTTTTGTATAGACAATGCGTTAATGTTTTCAACTTCAGGTTGCCTTGGGTAAAATATCCACAGAATTAGTGAGAAGTGAAAATGATAATTCAAATTCAGCCATGATTATTCCTGCAAAAATTCCCGATCCAGCAATGGATTACTTTACACCATATGGAGCAAAGCTACCCAGGGGAAATTTCATTGAAAACAGAGGTGCATATCTTAACTCGAGCAGTACTTATCACGAGTGTGTTGTCTTCGATCCAAAGCAAGTCAAGATCAGGTATTTGGTAATGACGAAGTGAGTGACATAGCACTTGGACATGGCGTGGTGTTTTAGCTTTTTAGTTTATGGGACATATTGATGTGAATAAACGAATTTTAAACAGGAAGATACATAGTGTATATCCGGTAGCAACATGTCTATAAATTTCTGCACGATTTATCGATCATAACCACATACACTTGATTTTCCGCCATTTCTTTGCATGATGCAGCTGTGTTCCCTTTTGCAGCAGTTTATTTTAAGATCTCTGAAATAAAATGCTTCCAATTTTGCAAACTATCAGTATTTTATCATTCATCATTTATCATTCTGATTTTTATTTCTTTATATTCCTGTTTTGTTCTTATTTTATTGCTTCTTGATATTTCCTTCCGTGTATATTTGCGGGAAATAGTTCATTATCACTTATTATTGAAGCCAGTATCTCTTTAGTTTTAATATTAATATTTTGCGTGCCCTACATCTTAGGCTTTTAAGATAATAAAATACACGGTGTGGTTTCGTAAATTCACAAGAATAATATTTTTCCCTTCTTTCTACAGCGAGAATCTCACAACAACGAACATTCGATACTTCCAATTACAGCTTTATCCTATCTTGACGGGCTAATGTAATTTAATAACACCACTATTATTTTGTTTATTACAAAATGAAAAGGATTAACGTCATTCTATTTTGAGGGCTACATGCTTCCCCCCTAAAGAAATGTCCTCCGTGACATTTGCTTAGCTATTCGATATATAAATTTTTTAGAGTTTGTTCGATTTCTGCATCTATAGCAACATCTATTTCAGGGTGGCCACAAAAATTGTTTCACGGAGCAGTTCCTTCGATCCGATCACTGTACTATACGCTCCCATAAATCAATTGTCTATTTAGCGCTTAGTTCACCTTCTTTTTCATTCTCTTTCGTTAATGCCTTGTTTCTTTTTTTTATATCGAAGTTATGATTGTAATCAATCGCAGTCTACAGTGGATTATCGCACTGATTCTGAAAATTTTGAATAATTGCTGGATAATATTAACGAGTCGTAAGTAGTTTAGAGGTCTCTGTCCTAACGTGAACGATAAACATTGAATGCGGTCTCTGTCCTAATACGAACAATATTTTCAAAGCGAGTAATTTCGAGTTTAAAGGTCCTTTCCCAGTGTTAACGATTTTCAGTAGAAATACAATGGTGTTTGCACGATAAGTCGATAATATGTCCTTACAGGTGCGAACGATCGAGGTAACATAAACAGTTGTGATGTAAATGACAAATTTTGTTGTACTGGTTGAACAAAGTTGTTAAATCTTACTGGTCTAGCATAGCAAGATGAAGTTATAGGTGGACGAGTTGTTTGATTTCCGAGGTAATCATATTTCAACACTTCCGGAGGTAGTCACTGTTGATGTGGTCTGGGTCTTACTTCGATTTCCGGTTCAGGACTGACGACTGTAAACGATTCATCAGCATGTTTGGATTGACACGGTTCAGCTTCCAATTCTATTGTTGGGCTCGGTGTATCCTCAACTTAAATTGCGGGTGTTGTATCTCTGGGTGGAATATTGTTGTTGACTGCAGTAGGTGTACTTGGCTGCAGACGTTGACGTTGTGCCACTGTTTCGTTACTCTGGTTCTTATTTGTGAAAGGAGGTGGGAAATACCATGGAAAGTCACCATCTTCACTATCGGAATTATCAAGATTCTCGTTTGAACTTGCATCTTCTTTCTTTTCCGGGTCTCTCTTTTCCAATGGTCTCTTCGTAGTTGTGTCTTGCTTCCTTGGTTTGACGGCGGTTGTTGTTTTTGTAGCTGGAAGGAAATCACAGGGTGACAGCATGTTCCGGTGCAACACTCTTGTTCTTCCGTTTCTGTTTTCTAGTACTTCTTCATATACATGACTGTCTCTGTGCTGTTTCTTCCCACGATAAACAGTATTCTCCCAGAATGAACGAAGTTTTCCTGGTCCTCCAGATTCAGTAAGATTATGCACTAGTATCCGATCACCAGGTAATAGCTTTGTGAAAGTTGCTTTCTTGTCATGTAGAGTGTGCCCACGATCTGTAGACTAGTTTGTATTCTTGGCAGCTAATGAATAGGCTTCTCGCATAGCACTTTTCTATTTGTTAACAAACTCGAGATGATTTTTTGTTTCTTTTGTTCTTTTGATGTTGAAGATCAAGTTGATTGGAAGGCCTGGCGATCTGCCAAACAGTAAGTAAAACGGCGAGTATCCTGTCGCTTTGTTCCTTGTACAATTATATGCGTGAACCACCTTGTTAACATGGTTGCTCCATTGACTTTTCTTTTCTTCTGGTAGCGTACGTAACATACTTAACAATGTCCTGTTAAAACGCTCAATTTGACCATTCCCCTCAGGATGATATGGCATTGTTCGGGAATGTGTAATACAGCACAGCTTCTCTAGTTGTGTGAACAAATTGTTCTCAAATTCAGTGCCCTGATCGTGATGAATTCCAGCTGGGAATCCATAGCATAAAATAAAGTCATTGTAGATCTTCTTGGCTGCAGTAATTCCTGGCTTGTTAGTAGTTGGATATGCATGGGTGAACCTGGTGAAATGGTCCATCACCACTAAAATATATTCACATCCTCCTGACGATTTTTCAAGGTGCATATAATCGATCGAGATCAGTTCAAATGGCATTGTTGTAACTACACTCTTCAATGGTGCTCTTTGTGGTCTTTGCGGTTTTGTTTGTTTTAAACAGCTACATACTTTTGCTATGTAGTGTGTGATATCTTCTACCATTCTTGGCCAATAAAAACGCTCTCTGGCTAGCTGAATTACTCTCTCACTTCTGAGATGACCCATCTTTTCGTGAAGTTCATGAAAAATGATTGGATGAAATTTCCTTGGCACAACAAGCTGATTATATGTTCCCCTTCTACGTTTAAAAATACCATTTTCTAGCCGTACATTGTTCCACTCACACATCAATAGCTTTACATTGTATGGCTCATTATCTCTCTCCTCTTTTGAAGGAAATCTTCCACGATTTTTGTATTCTATAACTCTGCTAATGATGGTATCATTTTTTTGTGCTTCCTTGAAATCACAAGTACTGATTTGGCTGAAGTTCAATTGCTTGATCTGATATGAATCATGATTTAATACACTTTCATCTGTTGTTAATGCTGTTATCCATGTGTACTCAGGCTCTGGTGTCGTAATTGATGCATTTGTAGCACATGTAATGATGTTTTGCGTTGTTGTCTCCGTACACTCTTCCATGACTCTTTCAATTGGGATGCAGGATAGGGCATCAGCATCGATGTTAGCATTTCCTGGTATGTATTTGATTACAAACTTAAAATCAGCAAGTTCTGCAACACAATGATGTGTTGTTGCATTCAGTTTGGCAGTGGTGAGTACATACATAAGCGGGTTATTATCTGTGTATACTGTAAATGAGTTGGCATAGTAGAGATAGTCTCTAAACTGTTCGCAGATTGCCCACTTCAGTGCGAGGAATTCCAGCGTCCCAGAATGTAGATGGTAATTACGCTCTGCTTTGTTCAATTACGCTCTGCTTTGTTCAATGTCTTGGAATCATAACCAATGACTCTCATTACTCCATCTTGTTTCTAATACAGAACAGCAACAAGGCCTTGCTCTGATGCATCGGTATGCAATACAAAAGGCTTTGTGTAGTCTGGATATGCAAGAGTGGGTGGTGTAGTGAGATACGTGGTTAGGCTTTCAAGGGCTGACTGATGCCATGAGTCCTAAGAAATTGGTGTCTTTGATGAAAGTTGTCCTTTGTTGTTTGTTATCTTTGTTTCTTGTGTCTTTGGTGCATTCAGCAACTGAAACAATGGTCTTGCGATACGTGCAAAATCTTTGATGTACCGTCTGAAGTAACCTAAGAATCCTAGTAACTTACGTACATCACCAACAGTTTTAGGTGCATTTCTTGCTAAGGACTTTACCGATTCAATTCCTGCTGGATCTAAACGATATCCATCTGCAGAGAAAATTTTATACGTTTTTTTAGTATGTAATGTCAGGGAAAGGCCTTAGGGCCTGTAACAAATTTCTGACAAAAGGAAAAGTAAGAACAGGGAGAAATGTTTGTAGATAGGGAGAAAAGATCAAGTTTGTTGATGCTAGATTTGAAAGAAGATAAATTTTAGGACTCGAGGAAAGTAGTTGATGGCAATAAGTTCCATAGTTGAGAAGTTCTTGGAATGAAAGATGATTTGTCAGCTAGAGTTCGTGGATTATGTACTGTAACTTGGAAAGTGAAATTCTGAAACGGAGAGTCTGCAATATCGTCAATAATAAGTACTGCCTCTATAATTTAAGATCAGAACAACGACAAAAAGAGACAACATATTTCTGATGTTAATAGTACTGACCACTGATTCAGTATTTCGATGCCATGATGAAGACTATTCCATAATTAAACTTAAACGGTGTAACAAACGGTGTGACTTAAACAGTATGACTTTAACGTTTTGACTCAAGCTTGAGTCATCTTCACTATTGGAAGAACATAGGTGGGCGCAAATAATTTATTAAGATGGATCAATAAACACGTGGTACCAACCAACCTGATAGGAAGCACGAAGTGGGGATGAACGTTTACGTCACCATTAAAGCCACACCGTTTATGTTATACCTTTTTTAAGTTTAGTTATGGAATAGTCTTCAACATGGAATCGAGACACCGCATCAGTTATCAGTATTATTAACATCAGAAATATGTTGTCTCTTTTTGTCGTTGTTCTGATCTTACGATTTATCAAAAAGCTGCTTTTTCCACCTGCAGCATCAATGCCTCTATAATGTCTTGTTATTGTCGAGTGTGCACCAGTGCCCTGTAGTTATGATTTTTAGTTTAGTGTAGAATTAGAGGTATGAGTTAGAGGAGAATCAGTTTTGAAATAATAAAGACGTGTCTCTCCGATTCGAGCTCTACGTTACACATTACATGCCACTTAGAGGCTACCTGAGGAGGTTGTTATTGGATACCAGAGGAGGTTGCTATTGGATACCGGAGGAGGTTTCCATGGGGTTATTAGCTTTATTTGAATCTCGTTTGAATTTACTTACGCCTTAGAGTTCCTCTCTTCATCTCTATGTTGTATCATAGTGTATCGGCCAGCTACTAGTGGAGGACACACAACTTTCATCCCCTTTACCATTCTCGACAGTAGGGACTTTTGTTTGATTTATTAAAAGTTTAGGGAGATACTGAGTAGATGAATTTTGAGATTTTTTAATTCCAAAGGTCGAGCATTTATCAACTCTAGTAACCATACTAGCCCAAGTGCACCATCTCGTGAAGTGATTGAGGGGAATTTGATTTTCTTGCTCAAGACTAGTTATGACAGCATCACCATCTGCAAATTGAAACCAATGAATTAGGATGGATTGGACTGATGGCAAAACCAAACTGTTTGAATTTCTTATCAGAAATATACCTAATAAATGTATTAATGCACAGATTGAAGGTTAATGGGCTCAAGCAATCCCCCTGGAGGACGCCACGGCCTACAGCAATGTAGGGAGTTTGAAAAGAGCTAGTAATTATAGATGTTTGGAAATTTGAGTAGAGATTACGAATCAATAGCTGTATGTGAGTAGGAACGTGATGATACTTTAGCACCTCAGGAATAAGGCTATGGTGTACTTCACCGAACGCATTTTTTAGATCCAGTAATGTGATAACTAGGGATCTCTGTTTTATTCTTGCCGTGTTGATAACGTTGGCCATCTGAGCCATGTGCTTAAATGTGCCAGAAATGTTAGGCAGAAAGTCCTTCTGGATTTCATGATCAATAAAGTCATTAGCCTTGAGGAAAGCAAACATGGAATCTCGTAAGCATGGTGTGAAGACCTTGAGAGGAATTCTCTCGAGAGTTATAGGATCCGCAGTATCACCCTTTTTATGAACGAGAACTGTGCACCCTTTTTCCAGTCAGCATGAATTTCCCCCCGACTGCCAAATAACCTTGAACACCGCTATAATAATAATAATTTTTTTTCAAACTTTCATTTCAACAATATATCAACTAATTACAATTATACATCTCACTATATAAGGCAATGTACAATTGGCTGTCACAGTGGTACAAAGGTTACCCTTTGCTGCAACTACATCCAGGTCACCCTTGAGCAAGGTGTGGTACCGGTTAGCTCCCCCCGAGACTATGAAGTTGGCGTCCGGCGGGGGATAGCCTGTCTCATGGGTAGGGGGGACTCTTTAGCCTTGGTTGGCAACCTCCCTAGAGATGTTGTCTCAATAAAAATACTGGTGGTCGTGCAACCTAAAATTCACTTCTCTTATACAAATGTATAATGTTTTCAGAACAAATAACAAGCAACTGCGTTAATGAGGCTGGAACCAGCAGTGGTGAAGGTCTCTCGCACGGCAGGTGTCCTGTTGAAGAGCAGCGCAGGCCCGGTCGTCATCAAGCTACTGCCAGAATTGGATTAAGGAAGAAGTGGTTAAGAGAAGAAAATATGTTAGTTATGGAGTGTTATTACAAAAGTGTGCCAAACCGCAGAGGGTACAGAAAGCTAATGTTAGATCTTTGGAGGGAAAAGGGAATGTTCATCGTAACTGAGCAGCGCCTGGTTGATCAATGTAATGAAATACGAAAAAGAGGTTGGCTAACAAATCTTGAATTGGAGGAGATTTTCAGAGGGATAGAGTATGGGAGCATCCAACAAGAAAAGGAAGGCAATAGAGAGCAATCAAGAAGTAGTGACGATGACACTAGTATTGGAGTAGACATCATTTACTACGAGAATCATGAAGCTTCATCTAATGTACAGGCAGAAAAAATATTGCTGCACATATGGCAAGCGGTAGAGACAATGACATCAGACAGACTCTATTCATAGTAGGTGGAGCACGTTTAACTGATGATGAAAATAAGGGTATAAGCAGACTAAATGAGATTTTAAATGAAGAAAGAAGAAATTTGCCATCAATGCGATCGGTTGATAAAAAGAAATTGAATATAGAAGTGGAAAGAGTCAACAAACTTTTAGGAAACATAATAATAGAAAACATAACCAAGCTGAATGAGTTAATTTATGCTGATGCTGTACTTGTTGCAGAGAAGCTTCATATGTTTAAAGGAAAAACCAAAAAGTCAAAATCTGCGTGGGAGTACCGATTAGAACAGCAAATCAAAAACCTGAATCAGGATTATAGTAGAGTGAAAGCGTTTTATGAGCATGCAGCTGTGAAGCGAAAGCACATTGATAGATTGGATAGAAAATATCAAATGAATGAAAAGGGGAAGGGCACTGTATTGGAAACAATAAAGCAAAGAATTATAGCCAAAGAGGGTAGATTAAAACGATATCGGAACAGAGTTAATCAATATTACCAGAACCGCACCTTTCAAAACAATGAAAAACGATTTTACCAGCAATTGAATGGGCAAGTGAAAAATAGTGAAGAAGCAAAGCCGAATGCAAATGAAGCGAAGAGATTTTGGAGTAATATTTGGGACAACCAAAAAGAACGTCACAGAGAGACAAGATGGTTAAAGGAGTTAAAAGAAGAGCTTTACAATATCGAACAGCAGTAAGATTTGACTATCAATGGAGAAAAACTGAAAGTCGTCCTCAGAAAATTAGCAAACTGGAAAGCACCTGGACCAGATGGCGTTCATGGGTTCTGGTTCAAAAGATTTTCATCACTTCACGCCCAACTGGCTATAAAGCTGAACGAATGCCTTGCAGCAAGTGATGTACCTGATGGGATGACAAAAGGTAGAACATTTTTGATAAAGAAGGATGTCACCATAGGAAACATTGCTAGCAACTACCGCCCGATAACGTGTCTTCCTTTAATGTGGAAAATATTAACAGGTGTAATTGCAGAGGAGGTATATAAATCATTGGAAGAAAGAGAAATACTGCCGGAGGAACAAAAAGGCTACCGAAAAGGATCTAGGGGTACAAATGATCTAATCTATATAGATAAGCAGATCTTGCGAGAAGTAATATCAAAAAGGAAGAATATTGCTATGGGCTGGATCGACTACCGTAAAGCATTTGACATGGTGCCTCACTCCTGGAATGCTTACAAATGTTTAAAGTTGCGGAAAATGTGCCATGTCTAGTGAGCAATTCGATGAAGTCTTGGAAGATGGAAATGTCTTATGGAAGAGAGACGCTTGCAGAGGTTGATATCCGGCGTGGAATTTTTCAGGGAGATTCCTTTTCTCCATTGCTGTTTGTCATAGCACTTATTCCATTAACTCTGATCCTTAGCAAGTGCAAGAATGGTTATACCTTTTCTAGAACCAAAGAAAAATCAACCATTTACTCTATATGGATGACTCGAAGATATTTGCAAAAGAAGAAGCATGTCTTGACGCATTGATACAAACAGTTAGGGTGTTCAGTTCAGATATTGGCATGGAATTTGGTATTGAAAAATGTGCAATATTGATAATGAAAAGAGGGAAAGTGTCAATTTCAAATGGAATAAAACTGCCATGTGACCATGTCATTTAAGGCATTAAATGCTGAGGAAGGATACAAATATTTGGGAGTTCTAGAAAGTGATGCAATTATGAAAACTGAGATGAAGAGCAAATCAGTAAAGAATATTTTCGAAGAGTAAGAAAATTACTTGAAACTAGGTTGAACAGCAGGAATCTGATGAAAGGGATTAACACCTGGGCAGTATCATTAATGAGGTACTCCGCACCTTTCCTGGATTGGACGGTAGATGAGCTGAAAGCAATGGATAGACGAACCAGAAAACTCCTCACCATGCATAAAGCTTTTCGTCCTAGGGATGATGTTGACAGGTTATATGTAGGAAGAAAGGATGGTGGGAGGGGGCTTATTCCCATAGAAGAGTGTGTAGAAAATGCTGTCCACGGTTTAAGAGGTAATGTTGAGAAAAGTAAGGAAAAACTGTTAAGTGCAGCAAATGATTGGTATGAAGAAACCGTTGATGACCTGAAAAAGCGCAGGGCAGCAGAAAGACAGGAGAGGTGGAAGGAAAAGCAGATGCATGGACAGTTCATAAGACAAACGAAGGATATAGCAGATGATATATCGTGGGCTTGGCTCAGAAATGGAACATTGAAACGAGAAACAGAATCACTCATTACTGCTGCACAAGATCAATGTATTCGAACTAATTACATAAGGGCAAGGATAGATAAAACCCAGGAAAATAGTCTCTGTCGCATGTGTGGGCAAAGAGAAGAAACAGTAATGCATATTATTTGTGAATGCACGAAACTTGCACAGAAAGAGCACAAAAGGAGACACGACTGGGTAGGAAGAGTGATTCATTGGGAATTATGCAAGCAATTACGATTTAGTCATGCTGGTAAATGGTATGAACACAAACCAGAATCTTTCATTGAAAATTAAAAGAGCCAGTTGCTTTGGGACTTTGAAGTGCAGACAGATCATCATATTGAAGCTAGAAGGCCTGACCTTATAATTGTTGACAAAGAAAGGAATACATGTCAGATTGTGGACTTTGCAATACCTGGAGATCACAGAGTTGAAACGAAGGAAAAGGAAAAAAGAGAGAAATATCAAGATTTGGCAAGAGAATTACAAGTTCTATGGAACAAGAAAGTATCTGTTATTCCATTAGTAATAGGGGCTTTGGGAACAGCCCCAAAGTCTTTGAGAAATAGATTACATCAAATTGGAATTCAAACAAAGATCGAAACTATGCAGACCACAGTGTTGCTGAACACGGCCAGGATCATAAGGAAAGTCTTGGAGCTCTAAGGAGGCTTGTTGCCACTGGACCTTCAAGAACAGTCCACCAATGACTTTTTATGGTGTGAATTGAACATGAAATAATAATAATAATAATAGGAATAATAACATCGAAAATTTTTTTTAATCTCAAGACATTCATTTCAACAATATATCAACTAATTACAATTATACATTTCACTATATAACGCAATGTACAATTGGCTGTCACAGTGGTACAAAAATAAAAATAAAAAATCAAGCGTAGTAGAAAAGAAAAGTCTAGTTAATTACTGAGAAAGTCCATATTCATGTGCCGTGTAATTTTGGACTTGTCCATGGCTTATTGCGACA
>OLMO02000277.1:2971766-3003135 GCA_900291935.2 Cassiopea xamachana
ATATATATATATATATATATATATATATATATATATATATATATATATATATCGGTAAAATGGAACTGAATATTAGAAACCCTATATTTAAACTCAAGTTATTTCGTTTTCAAAAAGAAATCCAGTTTAGTACCAATCAATGACAATAACTGAGTCCCCTAAGAGCTTCTAAACGAAAATGAAAATTATCAAATTACTCGAAGCACGATGTAAAAGCTCTCCCCATTCCTCTTCATTCTACGCTCCTTTTTTATAAGAATACTTATTTTTTGCTGAACTTCAAATTCCTTATTTTTGTATGGTTTTGAGCCGTAAAATTATTCTTATGTTGTTCTTGAGATCAAAGGTGTTCACGTTTTAAAAATGTTTGTTGATTTGTTACTTCATCATAAAGTATAACAGAAGTGTAAAGAGTAATAAATATTGTTTGTTAAATATAGTATAAAGTTAATTTATGCAATGTATTGCTGTTGTATGTTTAGCTTATTTTACGTTGTATGTCGTGTTGATTTACCTTTGATGTTATGTGTTAAAATGGCATTTTGTCTGTTAACGTGTCCTCTGCTCTGACGTAAAATAGAGAGTTTCCGATACACTATGTGAGATACTACTGCTACCTTTGGTGCTTTTTTCATTTCATGCCCTGATTCCATGTTGTGCTTCTCTGCTGGGCCTCCATCTTGGGTGCTTGTTCAGTCAATCTAAACCTAAACCAATTCGAGAGCAAATAGAACAAAAAGCCATAGAGCAGCAAGTAAAATAACATTTAATAAAATCGATGTCAAATCAACGTAGAACTTGTTAAGGAAACTCATCCTTACCTTTCTATTCCCAACGTAGTCAACAGTACGTCGATCTTTGCCTCTCGGCGTAGTGAAATGGCGTAGTACGATGGGAGGATTCCCAGGCATGGACAGGCCGCGCTGGAGTCCAGGTCTCCAAACGTAGCCTTAGCGAGCTACGTAGTGAATCGGACACTCAATAACGTGTTGTTTAGTTCCTACCTTATGATGTTTAAATTCTGTCTTGAGGTTACAACGAAATAGAAAAGAGCAAGGCATAGTTTCATTGTGTTTGTTGGATTTCGAGTAGGGAGAGTTGTAAGTAATAAGTCGCATAGAGATAGCTGTAAGAGGTCAATTAATTCCCTAATTCGCATAGAAAAGTAGGAGGGAGTAAATCGCAAGAACGCTATCAAATTCGCTTGTTTATTTTCGCCAAAAGTATCGAAGAAGAACGCTAAAGTATTTACGCCTATTGTTTATTTCGCATTATTGGAGCTTATGGAAGCAGTACAAATGGATAGTTTCTTTTTGTTAACTTCTGCCATGGTTTCGCCGCTTTACTAGGTTCGTCGCGTGAAGCGTTATAGCATTGTTTACTATAATCGTGTGGCCTATCTAGCGCAAAACTCAACAGTGTAGCCACTCCCAGTGTCCTTTGTTAATCTGTGAAACAGCCAAAATTTCACGTTTTACCCAGCTATCAGTCAAGATAGAATTTTTGCTACTATCAGTGTCAGACAGCAATATTGCCTAACAAATTTGCACTTTTAAGAGCCATTTTTGCCAAAAGATTAAATAAACTTTGTTTTATGAGAAAAATTTTATTAGAAAATGAGGCTCAAATTACCAAAATTTTAAGAAGTCTTGAGAAAATCATAAGGCTCGATTTCCAAAGTTCAGTTCTTTTCCTTGCCAAAAATCGATATTACGTCATTAGTAAATTCAACTGATAAAAGATAAGAATTTGGAAAGGATCACCCGTGTTAGCCAGTTTACTTCAATGAAAGTTAAGAAAGTCTTTAGAAAACCTGAGGCTCAATTTCGGTAACAGTTAAAAAGTTGAGGCTCAGGTAAAAGGGTGATTTCCTTATAAAAAGCGCAACATGTTTCAGTAAAACTAAATCCTTGTGAGCTAACTTGGAGACAGTACTCATTGCAGCTTTGCCCCTTTTTATTGTGGAGAAAGGCCTATCTTTCAGTGTTCCGTCTGTATTTTCAACTACAGGGTATCTTCCAGGGGTGTCGCCAAGAATTCTCCGACGGGGGGCTTAATCATCTGACAGCAAGCTAACATTTTATTCGGAGATTTTTTACATTAAGAGTACACGGAGAACCGGCGGTTCTCAGTGTACTCTTAATGCAAAAAATCTCCGAATAAATAGTTTTCTACTTTCAAGCGGGGGGGCTATAGCCCCCCTCTCGCGCCACCCCTGGTGTCTGCCGAATTGGGGAATCAAGGGGATAAGGGAAAAGCTGGGAAGTTGACCAATTCTATAATAATTACTTGCTTGTTTTTAAATATGCCGACTTGCTACTATGCTTAAAACTATCGTGACAATCACCGAATACATATTTTTCAATGGTATTCGATAAAGCAAGGTAGCTGAGATTGAATTGTTCTGAAATAATCAATAGTTTTAGAATTATCTTTATTTTGCAGTATTAAAAGATATTAATTTTCATGATGAAATTTAAACACACCTTTCGCATGAACAGTCTTAGATAATGTTACATTGCGATCAGGATATGGTATGGTTTTTGCTCAGTACCTACATTGACTCAGGGAAAGCATGGTAAAAATCAGGGAGAAATGATATAAATGTCAGCGAAAACTTTCTGAGTTCGCACTGCAGCACAACTTACAAAATTGTTAGGGTATGAGCAAAAGAGCAATGATCTGTAATGGTTGGTACCTTCTCCCCAACAGAAAACTACAAAAAAAGATAAAATCCCTTCCGCCCACCGGCTCTCCCCCTTCACCCCAGTTTCAACGCCCTGCACCAATCCTAAGTTCTTTCAAGGAATGAAGTGGGCGTTTCTTGTCTAGCCTCGTTTTTGGGATAAGAAGAAAACAATAGCGAAGCCCTTCTGAATGAGCGTTCTGTTTGCTTCCGAACCAGGTGAAAGACGATCGAAATGGCTGGACAATTCCAGCTGAAACGAAAGTCATCAATTTGTGTTAGGATTGAAGAGGAAAGAGGTAATGTGATTTCCGGATCTAGAACTCTTTCGAGGGAAGAGGAGGCTTTGCGAAGGGAGCAAGCAAAGAAGAATGATGATGGAATGCCAAGTTACCTTGATTTGGCAGAAGCCCGATCCGCTGGAAGGCCCATTGATGAGCTAGGAAAGGTAACAGAACACGCGGCTGAACAAGAATATGATGCCGATGATATTTCAGAAACAGACACTATTGAGTTACAGGTGCGCACGTACATTTTATTAGGAAATGCACTGTATAATGAAATGGAATCAAGAGATGCTCTGAAGAGCATCTAGTGTGAACACGTCAGCTCCTTGTTTACACATTTTAACGACATCTGCACTGCCATTTGGCATGCTCGGGCTGGTATTGCAAGGAATTGACTTGGTAAACATTTTCGTTGTGATAGGATTTTTGTAGCTGTACATATCCAGAATGCGAGAGAAACTTGTGACGAGATGATTGTCAAAGTAGCTTCCTACCAGGAAGTATACCATTTTCCTCTTACAAGTGCATTTAACGCCCCTATTTCACCTTCGACATTTTAATTTGACCTTTGCACTTCGTGCTCATGCTAGAACCGAATTTTTTCACAATATCCCTTTACTCCCGAGTAAATGCTTAAATTTCATGAAACACCGATGCGTCAATGGACATGAGCATTAATGAGGGCAGATTTAGGCACGCCTCACCACAATAAAAATGCAATGTTGGCATTTCCTTTGTCTGATCAGTACTTTTTGTCCTCACTTTGACAAAGGCACAAAAGGTGTTGTAAGGAGCTGTGGCATTGGAGATAATACTTCTACCGAACCCCTTGCAGTAGTAATTTAACGCCCTTCCGTTAGTCAGTATTTAGCTTGTCAAATTTGCAGATAGGTGTTCTGAAGAGTATTGACATAGAGCCTGACCTTTTCCTTGATCGAGACTATTGATGTTAGCATGAGTTATTAGTTCAAGTCGAGTGTTTTACATCTATTTGGTTCCAGTCTGATGAAAAAGAAGCCTTTATGGAGAGTGACAAGCAGAATCAAAGGCAATCAAGCCGCATAAAGTCACTGGCAAGGCGGGGCATGGTGAACTTGGACCGGTACAAAAGCATAAAGTTCCTCTATGTTGCAAATGATTACTTGGCTGTCAGGGGAGATGGAAATGATTTCTATCTATGTAGAGTCTTAGAGGATGTACCAGAGAATTCTGATCCTTTCAACATTGCATGGCTTGATAGAGTTAATGCAGCAAAACAACAGTATCAGGTAATGTTACTAAAACTTTGCTGAATTTATGGGACAGAAATATACTGCTTCCCTTGAGTTCCTTTTAAGCTATATATTTTTGAGCCACCCTCCAGCATACCTCATGGATTATTATCACTTTGTTATAGATTTAATGTGTTCTGCATCATGAATTGGGATGCTATTGGAGCAGGGGTGTAGTACACGGGGGCACAGAGGGGGCCAGCCTCTCTTGTTGAATTTATTGAAGGATTTGGGTGGCACAGCCCCCATTTAATGTTAAATTTATTGAAAATTTTTCTGAAATTTTCTGAAAATTTCCTGCTTTTATCAAGCTTTGCAATCTCATTGAAATATTTGTGCACAATGCAAAGTATAGTCATATCCTGGGACAGTGGAAGATCAAGAAATGAAGTTGGGGTACTTTGCATGATTCTAAAGGATATGGTCTCCAGTATTCTGTTTTGAGCTCCCTTGTTAAAGTTTTAGCACTAGACCCTGGTAGTGGTATTGTATAGGAGCTTTTTCTGTAAGGAAAGTCACAAAAATCAAAAGGGTGGCATATATGTGATATATTGTGATCAGTTGTCTTAGATTTAACTTAAGTCTATTATCTTGGTGATCATAATGACACTCTTTGTATCATCAACATTGACTGTCAATGATATTATTTGGCCCATATCCATATGGGCTTGAGACAGTTGCAGGTATCTGGAGGTGAGGGGGATTTTGTGCCCTTGAAGTGCCATCAAGGTGGAAAGTTTTGGCAAATTTAGTTCATCAAATGCTAGCTAAATGCTTGGAATATACTTGGCTACTTCTTTAAAACTTAGCACAGGCACCCCTGATTTCTCTTGAAAAATCAACATTTGTTTGAGATGTTGCACTAGCAGTAAACCAAAAGAAAGGTTGCAGTGAGACATTGCATTAGTAAATTGTGGCCCCACCCAACCCCTGAACCACTATGCTGCTGGTCATAGGTGCCTTTTGCTTACATGCTATTGTAAAAATTAATGCTTCCTGAAAAACATTCACTCTGTTTTTTCCCTTACTAAAGATATCATATGATGATATATGTTATCAAGCAGCAGTAATAGACAGGGTGAATCTGGAAGAAGTAGAGGGTGGATTGTTTGTGCTTCTGCCAAAGTATTTGAAAAGAGTGAAAAGATTGCTCAAGGAAGCATTGAGAATGGAGAAAGCTGATGATCTATCACCTGGTTGGTTATTATATTTTCTTTATTCCTCATTATTATTGTGCACAATGTGCAAGTTTGTATACAAATTGAGAAATACTGTAGGATATCTGCTCATCTACTCACAACATTTCTGTCCTCAAAAAGTTAAGAATTTGATCTATAAGATTTTATATTATCCAAGATTCTATTGAATTCTTCATAAAATCATTCAATTTCCCTTTGTTTGTTAACAGGATCAGCTTCAAGTTTTGTTGTTGAGTACAAGTTTTCCATGCAATATTGTCATGTTTTTCAAGCTTCCCTAAATAACTTCCAATACTTAGTAAATAACCTGCCTTGACAGTCCTCGAAGGTTTAACACCCCTTACCCATTATTTTGCCACCCATGGCTGATTTTGTTTTGAAAAATTGACTGTTTTGATCACAACTAGAAACATGGTTTATTTTTTGAATTGCGCTGACTGCTCAAAAGTATGCACACTTTCATGGGGAGATTATGACAGAAGTGCTTGCTATCACACATCTAAAACCATCCAGGTATGTGACAGTGTGCAATCTTCAAGGAACCAGCTTGAAAGCAATGTCACTGTGTATATACTGATTTCTATCACCCAGTAAACAATTGACTACAGTCATTTCTGATGAGATTGGGTGTTAAAAATCAGCAAAAAATTAATAATTGGCAGAAAGATATTTGGCACACCTTGGAAGTTGCAGGCATGTGCCAGGATGTACACATGTAATTGTATGCCTTTCCCATGAAAGCCTTATATATATACATATATTACTTATTTATTTATATTATTCTGTTTGGAATATTTTTGTGTTTTCTGATTCTGTCTTTGATCTTTAATTCCAATTTAGTTGCTGCTTGTTGTCTTGTCACTTGTTTTACAGTACTTCCATCCCCTTGCCCTCCACAAATATTGAAGTTTGCAAATTGCTTTTGAGGGACTGTTTCACACTAGACACCATTCCTGACATTTCTAATGAAAGATTGTGATAAGAATCAAGCCAACACCCTTGTAGGTCAAACCCAATTGCGCTGCCATTCAGTCAAAATCAATATCCTCTGGGGAGCTTCCTTGCTTGCTTATACAAACTTCCATTGATCCATGATGCATTTCAAATTGAAAGATGAATTAGTGTATCATGGACATATATGAATGGGCCCCAATTAAATTGTTAGAGTGAACAGGGCGCCTTTTCATAAGATTTATCTTCTCTATTTTTGGAGCCACAATGCCCGCTGGATTTGAATTTCAATTTGAATATGTATTTGCTTCCTCATTTGGATTATCACCTTTTAGATAGCAGCAGTGACCAAGCTGATGAATCAGTTTCTGAGAATGAAGTTGAAGGTGACAAGGAAGATAAGGGCCCACCAAAAAAGAGAAGAAGAAGGTCAGAAAGATCACCTAGAAAGAAGAAAACACCTACAAAAGAAAAGAAGACACCAATCAAGAAGGAAAAGAAAGCAGCAAAGCCAAAAAGAAGAGGCTTGGAGCCAAATAATGACATTGTAGTTGTCGAAAAGGACCCTCTATTTGAAGAGAGGTATTCTGTTATCAATTTTACCTTGCATCAAATAATTTTCTCCTCCTGCATTGAACAATGCAAACATGGCAGAGCCATGGGGAAATGGGGTCCTGATCTTTTCTAGTTCTTCCAAATTTGCAGAAAAATTTTTGCCTAATATTTGGTGGCTGGTGCCAGCCCTAGCTAGAAATGTTGATAATGATAATTTCTAACTTTCCTCAACAGGAATGACTTGCCTATTGCTCATGTCAAACGAGGGTTGCGTGGTGTTCTTAGCAATGACATGAAGAGTCTGAAAGATGCTATTTTTGATGTTGAAAATGTTTTTTCAGTAGGTATTCTACTTATTTTGTAGAACTGTTTGTTACATTGAACATTGTGAAAAAATCTCGTAGTTTCAACTGGATTAATTGACCTGCAAGCTTGTTCTGGTAACTACAGACCTCTTTATGCATTTTTAGTTAATTGAGTATATCTTTCAGAGTGGTTAATTGTGTATTTTCCACTCAGTAGTTAATGTCTATGTGGGTAATAGGACTCAACAACATATTCACATGATTTTACATCAGCATTATCATGAATTGCAATAAGCTTCTTCAGTTACTACTTTGTTAGAAACTGTACATTCCACTGTACTAGCAGAAGTGCAGTTGAATATGCAGTTTAAGAACCATTAACAATGAAGTCTGTTGTAAGACAGGAAAAGAGATAACGTACAAAGAATATAAATAGCTAGAAATAACAACTATAATAGTTGTTATTCTTGCTACATAGTATTCTACATAGAGATTTATTTGCTCTGTGGAACATCTGCTTCCCATTTCATCCCAAGACTCTGTGGACATGAAAACTTGTACGAAGTTTTTATTTTACATTGCAGAAAATGGGCAGGAAATCTTATTCTAGAAATCAGTGGCATACACGTTTTTTATGAGACACATGTCTATAAGAAACATGAGGCTGAACTTAGGCAAAAGTTAAGAACTATTTAAGAAACATAAGCAGGCTGAGTTTCAAATACTAACTTACAAAAACTGTTTTTGATAGTGAATTTTTATCAAACTAACAAGAAAATAGAATGAACATCAATCACATGCCTTACAGACCCTGAGCACCCTTTTTCTTGCATCACAATTGCCTAACCTGGGTTGTTATTACCATTTGAAGTCCTTAAATTTGAGAAACATGTAGAGCTGGGTTTGACTAAACATTAAGAAACATACATGCTGAAGCCAGAGAGTTTGTTTCTTATAAAGAAGCTTATGTTTGCTCTGCTTGGTTATTTATTACACTTCTGGGCTCTTCTTGGTTATAATTTCGTCCCTTCTTTCAGGTGTTTTGGAATCGGAGTGTAGACATAAAACTTGGACCAATTCATTATGCCTTGCTGAATGAGAATAAAGAAGCTCTTGATTTATTGTTCTCTAAGGATAACCCTAAGCAAAGGAAAGCACCCTATCCATCTTCGGGGATTGCCAGGATGAGCACTGGAAAGTAATTGATTTTGTATTATGTTCTTTCCATTTCATTTTTGCCAATGTTTTAAAAATTATCAAATATATGCAATATATTAACATATATATATATAAGCAGATAATGATGCACTGTATTTGCACTAAATTGTTTTGTTTCTGTTCTTTAGTTCCTGAATATCTCCTTTGTAGGTACAATTTCTTTACTTTTGGTCATGCAGTGAGGCCAATTGAAGCCAGCAGAGGAGCCAAGGAAGGGAACAATGCTTTTGTTAAGGTTAGCCTCTAAGAAGGAGATTTAGAATTAAAGTTAATAGAGAGTTTTCCAGCTGCAATATTGCTCATAATCACTGTTATAGAATACCGTAAATTCTTTTTTAGCCCCTCTTTCCAATAAACCCGATGTGGAATGCTTGAAATTAATGAGTCTCCCAAGGGGGGGGGGCCAAATAGAGAATTTACGGTAATTATTAAGACTAGAAAAATATATCAGGAGAAGTATTCATGTGAGCATGCTTTGTTTTTGAAGCCCTAGGCTGGCGAGAGTTTTATATTATTTTGACAGTCGTACTGGTAGTTCGAGTTAAACATAATCCTGTCCATTCATTATTATCACTTTTATTGGAAAGTGTGTTGGGATACTGTAGCAAGTTATAGCCACTTAAGGAATCGTTTCTACGATGCTTCATTGTGTTATACCTTATTATTGTGCATTTTGTGAATTGTATTTTCTTGTGTGGGATTGTGCTGCATCGTATAGTATTTCTTAATTGTGTTGTATTGAATGGTGTTGCATTCCTTTCAACTGCATTGTGCTGTGTAAAGTTTTGTTGCATTGAATTGTGTAGTATTGCATTATGTTGTGTTGCTTTGAATTCTATTACGTTTTGTTAAATGGAATGTAGCGTATTGCTCGTGTTGTTTTATGCTATGGAATTTTGTCTCTTGCTTTATTCCCCTTTTGTGGTACATGTTATTGGCTAAATGCATTCATTGATTACTCTCATTCAGGATGATGGATGTCGCTATCCAGATCAGGAGGTTCCCCTTAAATTTTGCTTGAAGAGAAACCTTTCACCGGAAATAATTATGCATTGTTTAAAAGCGGATGTAAGTTATCTTCCAGTATCCCACATTTTGACTTTTCTACAGCTTTATGTGCGTTGTTTCCTACCTAGCCAATCCAAATGAAGCTTCCAGCATCTTTCTGTATTTTTAGTAATTTTTCTTCATCGTCCACCTGTCCTAGAAAGACGGTGATGCCCTTGACACCTTGGTGAAACCCAACCTTATCATCAGCCCATCCCTCACGATCCCCTTTATCAGGCAGCTTGATCCCTATTCTTTACAGCCAGATACCTATTAGTCCAGCTCCTATTATTGGGAAGCCTTCCAACCTCTGATTACCATTCTCAGCAAATCTTGTATGGGCTTCCTCCTTTTCTCTTTCCAATAGTATTACAGATATGAGTAAAATAAGTATTGCTACCTGAGCAACCACTTACATGTTAATTTAGGTTACAGTTTTATTCATCCATTTATTTTTAACAATTATTGTAGTTTTAAAAAGCAATAATAGCTTTTGAGTATTGTAGTTTAGTTTTCATAAGTTATAGGCCGGTAACAGCTTTTTCGATAGCGAAGCATTTATCAAATGTAATGAATTGCATGTTTATGATAGAGTAAGCAAAGTTGAAAACAAAGCTAGAAATTTTCAGTGATTCGTTAATAGTATGTACTTCTCATCCTTTTCCAGAGAGACTCTCAAAGAATCATGCAATCTATTGATATAGCTCTTCGTAATGGGCATCGTAAACTTGCGGCATATTTTGTTAAAAAGGAAGCAGACAAGGATAATCTATCGTCATATGGGATGAATTTCCTCCATAAAGAGGTAATGAGTTTTCCTTTTTCAAAGGAATCAGCTTTTCTGGAAGTGCTTTACTCTTCTCTCTTCCTTATTTCAAGAGATGCATCCTTTTGGCCATGCTAAGATCTGTCTTTTAGTAATACAAAATGCTTTATCAAGAGTAGTAAGATGAATGAACACTTGATTCTTAAGATCTAGGTCCTATGAGGAGGGGATGCAAAAATAACATCATGTGTGTAGAATTATAGTATTTTCTTTGTTTGCCTTTTTGTAGCGCAGAAACACCTTAGTACAGCGGTCGGGAACCTGTGGCTCGCAAGCCATATGGGGCTCTTTTGATGACTGCATCTGGCTCTCTGGCTCGCAGACAAATTTTAGTAGACATTCCTGTAAAGCATTGCAAAACAGCGAATACTTCCAATAAGGCTTTCGAGTCATTGCTGGTGTCGTATTCAGCTTTCATATATAGCTTGACAGCGCGTTGCAAAGTCTGTGTCGAATCAGACAATTCTGTAGTCCCATGTAGCCCCAATATCCTATTTTATGGCTCTAATGGAAATACATTTTAAGATATGAGGCTTTGATAACTGTCTCTGCCACATTGGTTCCCGACCCCTGCCTTAGTAGGTCATGCTTTCTTGTATCCACTGTCTTTCTCCAGCTTTGCATGAACTTTATCTATAGCGTATTAGACCATATCACTCCCAACATTTCACCACTTCTCCAGATCTTCCTTATTAGCACTACATTTTCTTATTTGTGCATGTGCCATACTCTACCATACCATATGATTATCTTGTAGACGCTTTTACATGAAAATGAGCCGCTTTCAAACTTCAAGACACAATCTGTCACCAAGAAATCATTTCCTTGGGGTGTAAGAAGTCATTTGTTTTAGCAAATTTGTCATTTTGTTAATAAATCTTATAATATAATAAAATAGTAATTTAAAGCCGCCTCTTCTACAATATATATATATATATATATATATATATATATATATATATATATATATATATATATATATATATATATATATATATATATATATGAGCCCGATTGAACGGGCGAAACTAGTCGCGAAAAGAATTGTCAATAATTGTCTATCACAGAACCAAAGTCATTTCTTTGGTTTTTCCTATATATAAACTTATGGACTACATTACAACGGAGCAATCTAGGTACAAAGACACTGTACATATATATATATATATAACTACTATATACTAATTTGAAGTGCCCTCCTTTCTTGTACCCCCCCCCCCTCTTTCCTAGAGGTGTTACGTTACGAATGAGTATTAATATATACAGAAGCACACTATTTCGATTTGAAAATTAGGTGTAAGTAGTTCCCGCAAAGAAAGGAAATAAAACGAGGAGTTCGTAGAAAGTCAATTTGGTTATAATTAATAAACAGTGGGTCCTAATAAGATTCGGGGGGTTGGAAAAAATCGACAAATTAATAAGCGGGGGAGATTAATTGGGAACCTGAGAGTATGTTGCTTATAGTTGGTGAATGGCCACAGAGCTGCTTATGCAATTCCATGCACCCTGTAGTAGCGTTTTGTAGTTTTTTTCTTGTAGACGTTTATACTTATAGAAAAAATATAAATTTATATGGTTCATAAAGTAGATTCAAAAAGGACATTTTCTTCAGTTGCATTTTGATATGAATAATGACAAGAAAGGAAAGATGATTCAGTTTGAATTTAGTATGCTTAGTTTTTATGCACACTGTTTGCAGAGGGGGCGTTGAATTATTATTTTTGATATATGTAAGTAACCATTACTGATACTAATCTCCATTAACAAACCTCGGAAATTGCCTGAGATTTGCTAGGCCTGCAAGATTCTTATCATCTTCCTTTCAGATTATGCCACTTCACTGTGCGGCAATAAACCCAAATGCAAAGTATTTGCAGAAACTTTTTTCGGTTGTTCCGGATTATCAAGTGAAGGATAACAAAGGTAGAAAGTTAATACATTATGCTGCAGCTTGCGAAGGAGCAGGTCCTTTGAAATTTCTGCTCTCAAGGTATTTGAACGGTTACGGAATATAGTACTCTTGATAATTACAGTTAAATTGGTTAGAAATTTAGGTATAGCTGACGTGGTGTTTATTGTGTAAAAAATGAAATTGATGCCAGTAACAGTAATGGATATAGGAAAGATATGGCTTCGATTCAGTTTATATCCTTCCAGGAAATGCTGTAGTGTTTTGTACCGTTATTTCCTGCCTTATGCTTCAATTTGATTCTTCAATTTTTCAATGTTGTTATATTGAATCCTACATGAATAAAAATTTCACCGGAAAAACTATGTTGTGCATGTTACAAGTGTTTTGGTTTCTGTTACCTTTGCATCACACGAGCTTGGAAGCACATTAATTGCAGTAAAACGCCTACAATTGGAACTATTTTCAGCATGTTGTTATTGAGTGATATCTGTTGATTGCTGTATGGCTCAAAATTTTCAAGCCTAAGCTCTTTCGTTTCAATAGAGGTGCTGATCCAAATGATATTGACATAAAAGGAACAACACCACTGATGATTGCTGCCAAGCTGGGAAGAGATGATAATGTACTTGCATTGGTAACTGCTACAATTTCTGAAGATGAAGATAATTCTGATGATCCTGATGATGCTGATGATGAGATGGAAGGTACAGCGAAACGCGAAGAGCAGAAGCGAGTGAATATCAATGCTAAACACCGCAAAACTACCATGGCTCCATTACACTACGCAGCAAAGAATGGTCATGAAGTATGCCTTCCTTCTTGATTTATGCAGCTAGGAACTTAGAGTCCATAAGGCGTTTAGATGTTCTGAAGTATTAAACAGTTCCCTCTAAATGAATGAGTGAGTGAGTGAGTGAGTTAGTGGGTGAGTACGTGAGTGAGTGAGTGAGTGAGTGAGTGAGTGAGTTAGTTAGTTAGTTAGTTAGTTAGTTAGTGGGTGAGTATGTAAGTGAGTAAGTGAGTACGGGAGTAAGTGAGTACAGGAGTAAGTGAGTGAGTGAGTGAATGAGTGAGTACGTGAGTGAGTGAATGAGTGAGTACGTGAGTGAGTGAGTGAGTGAGTGAGCAGGTGGGTGGATGGGTTTGCAAGTGTATAAGTGAGTGAGTGAATGAGTAAGTGAGTGAGTGAGTGAATGAGTGAGTGCGTGAGTGAGCAGGTGGGTGGGTCAGTTGGTTAGCAAGTGAATGAGTGAGTGAGTGAGTGAGTGGGAAGTGAACAAGTGAGTGAGAGATTGCGGGAGAGAGTGTGTGTTTTTTGGATGTGCAAGTCTTGGTCTGTCTGTTAAAACGTCCATTTCTGTTTCAGTGTCTTTCAGTTTTTATATATTTGTGTCTTTGTGTCTTTCCTTATCTATCTGACAATGTTTACCTATGTCTATGTCTATTTCTTTCTACGTTCATTTATCGTTTTCCTTCCATGTATGATGATGTATTCCTTTCAGAGCACTGTAGCTCTACTAGTCGAGCATGGAGCTAAAGTAAATCTTCCTGCGGGTGCGGGTAAGAGCAACTACACTGCATTGGTATTTGCTGCTGAGCAGGGACATTTGAATGTTGTAAAGAAGCTTGTCGAGCTTGGTGCTAGCCCTGATGTTAGAGGTAGACGTGAATGTTTTTGGTAACTCAAAATGTACCTACTCAATTGCATTATTGGCTTTAGTGATATCTTTATGCATGGCGTATTTGAATAGGAACGTTATCATACATGTATTTAAATATATGTGTTTAGCATTTATTTTCTGATTATATATATATATATATATATATATATATATATATATATATATATATATATATATATATATATATATATATATATATATATATATATATATATATATATATATATATATATATATATATATATATATATATATATGTATATATATAATTTATATATTTATGTTTATATATATGAATGCTACATTATGTTTCCACTAATGGTTTGAATTTGGAATGGTCTTCTAATTTTGATTAAAATTTAAAGTCAGATCTGGCAGGTCAAGAATCTTGCTTCATATTTTACTGGTTCTGTCATAGCAAAATGGTATGCTCAATTGAAATGCATGAGTTAGCTCTGCAAGTGAAACAGTTTCAAGTGTTTATTGTTTGTTTATGTGTTGCTATGTTACTACACTTATTGACCACTTCACAGCATAGCTCGCAGACATCCATACTTGAAAAAGCTTCGTTTTTTATTACCTCTGTTCATTTATTACTTTTTCATTATTTATCTTTCATTTTGTAGTGAGACACCGCAAGACTACGCTGATGATTGCTGCTCAGAATGGCAACTACCCTGTTATGTCATACTTGTTACGAATCGGTGTTGATCCGGATGTTAAGGATTCCTCCTTGAATACTCCGATTCATTATGCCTCTGCATATAATTGGTATCACTGTTTGAAGTTATTGCTTGATGCTGGTGCAGATCCCAATACAGCAAATAATTGGAAGGTAAGGGATTTAGGCTACAAGTCATTTTTATTTACTAAACTGCTTGCGTTTTGAGTTACTAGACACAAAAATATTCGCGAATCTGTCATTGCAGCATCTCAACATAGTAAATTTGGCTGCCTGTACTGCCTAGTGAACGCTAGACATTCTGACAAAAGCTTTAAATTTCCGACAGATGTGCTACAGATCAGTGGTAGGATTTGTAGCTACGATGTCACTGGTGGTTGTTATTTTTAGTGATTTTTCATGTTATTTTTCTAAAACTTATTTTTCCCTTCGTCTTTTGCAGACGACGCCCCTCTCAATTGCACTGCAGAAGGATAACCTTAAATGTGCCGAACTGCTGCTCAGTACTAATGTAGATATCAACTTTCCAGATGACAAAGGCTCTACTGTACTGATGAATCAATTGCTTTCTAATTTTGACAAAAGTAACTTGGAGAAAGTGAGATTTCTTGTAAGGACAAAGGGTGCTGATGTCACAATAAAGGATATGACTGGGAGCACTGCTGTATGTCGCTTATCTGCTATTTCTAAGGCTATGAATTTATAAAACAATGAATTACATCACAGTTTCAATTTATTTATTGGATTCTTGTGTCATTGTTGTATGGCTGGGTATATCGATAAGTGATTGATTTGTTGCTGGCAATATCATGTAAATATTCTCTCAGTGAGCAGATTGAGTAAGAAACTTGATTGCGAGTTTTTAGATTGAAGGGCTCATTAGATCTAGTATCTGTGTTACCTGTGTTACCTATGGTATGCATAGTATTTGACAATTGCATGCGCTTTTTGGAAAATTTGTTCTAATTTGCTACTTCCTTTTTACTAATTCACATACGATATTGATCACGAGGCTGAATGAAATTTTCAAAAGGATCGAGTGAAAAGATTTCCCAGCCGAGTTGCAGTTTGTTGATCCCAACGGCTGATCTCAGGCTTTGACACTTCATAGATTTCCTACTTTCATGAAGCAGAAAGCTTTTTGAGAAATTCAAAAATATTGTACTCTGATTTGATTTTGTCACTAGGCTCATGAACTTTAAGTGAATTTATTTTTCGTCATAAATTGTTATAACTAGGATAACTATTCGTTTCTTGCCAAGGAATTCGATTTTAGCACCTGTGTTTTGGAGGAAGTAAAGTATATGTTAGAATCTCTTGATAATAGCTTTCCCTTCATATGAAAACATCGCATTTCACTATGGTTTTCCTGATAGTTTATTCGCTTTTTCCTTACAGCTTCATTATTTGGCATCAAACTCTGTCTACATGCAGCATTCAATGTGGGATGTAAGTGAAAATATTCCCGAGTTTACAACAGTTGCATATCATTTCATATCACATACCGTATGTAGGGGCGGATCTAGAAAATTTTTATCAATTTAGAAAATTTTTATCAATTATGCATAGTGCCATAATATATAGCACAGCAAGCGTCACATTCGATTATCTGTGGCTCTTGAATTGTGTAAGAGAAGGAGATTTAAGCCCGGTTAACCATTTATGCGCAAAGTTGAACCCGTTCAAAACGATCTATCATTGGCCAGAACCCTGTTAATGTTACGCAATACGAAACTCCATTTAACTCCTATAGGCTTCACAGAGTTTGACCGGGTTGCGATCGGAAAGTCATTCATGGAGAGTGCTTAGGCCGTTGTGATGGAGCTCTGGTAGAATATAAGTGCAGTTAAATACAACAAGGAAAGGTCGATATTTTTTTACTAAAACGGTAAATAAAACAAGTTTTAATGAATTCAAAGAAAGTTCGTAGAGACTTGACATCATACACAGGCACGCAACCAGGGGAAGGGCAAGCACGCCACTAGGGGAGAGGTACTGGGAGATTAGACCCCTTCCCTTTTCAGTAAAAGAACACAGGTGCCCTCTCTTTTCAAAGTGGGCATTTCCCTAACATGAAAAAGGCGTGGCTCCAAAAGTTTTCAGAGGGCGTCACCTCCGGCTCCCCATTTTGCTTTCCCTTCCTTGATAAAAAATAGCAATAGAAATCATTGGCCTTAGAGCAACGATATAAGTAAACCTCCGTCAGTATTTCCTGCCACTTATGAATCTGATACTCTCAATTGCCAAATACACGGGGGGTCCTAATAGACAGGGGATTGGAAAAAATTCCGAAATTTAATAAACGGGGGGTCAAAATAAACCGGGGGGTTGGAATTTGAGAAGGGAAAGAACAAAAACAGGGTTTCATAGAGCATAGAGCTAAATTATATACAGCAGTACGCTATTTTGCCATGAAAATTGGGCGTAAGTAGTAACAAAGAAAGGAAATGAAATGAGGGGTTTGTAAAGATAGTCAATTTCCTTAAAATTAATAAACAAGAGGTCCTAATAAGGTCCGGGGAGTTGGAAAAAAGTCGGATAATTAATAAACGGGGGGGACGTTTATTTGGCACGTGAGAGTAAAGCACTTTTCGAAGGTTGAATCTTTACAAAGTTTTAGTGTGCGCCTGCATATAGCTTACATAGCTTTTGCTAATGACTATTCGTCGTATAGCATGACAAAGAAACGTTTTAGAAATTAATGTGTCCTAAGTCACGAAGGACGTGGTCCCCAGCATTTCAAGCTTAAACCTGGTCATTTGATTCCCTAGATCCGCCCTAATATATTATATCGTATATATCAGGCCTCCACAACTAGCCACTCGTGACTCATTTCTCCGTGCAAAGTGGCATCAGCAAGTGCACTAGCTTTGGATATCGCCAACTGGGAGATTTCTTCATCATAAGGAAGTTATAGTGTTAAACTGTGCCGCTTCTTGCTTGCTATCATTGCCAAAGTTGGGCTCTGCAGATTTTGGTTGAGAAGGCCTGTCATATATGATATCCTCTGATATCATATCAATTCGTTCATATCATATCACATCACATCATATTATATCGACAATCGTACCCAAATGCCTATCATTTAGTGCTTTTTTCTTCGATAAGTGTTGTAACCTTACTATTTCTTTTGCTCTCATTCCTTCATTCTAATGATGACTTGAATTATACTTCAATGGATTAACTGTGCGTAAAAGAATTGGTCGACTTTATACTCTTTATGGATTTAACGAATTTTGTCAAATTACCAATGCTGAAAATTTGTGTTTATTGCTCTTGTCTGTAAACTTAGACAGAAGCTGTGCGTTAAGTCCTCATCATAAAATATTGTATTTGTTCAATACTTTTCTCTTTCCGGCCTAAGCAAAATCTGTGTGATTTGTTACTTGAAATTTGGAGTAGATTTTTTCTTGGTTTCTGTATTACTTCTTTCCTATTAATAAGTGACTATTAACATGACAAAAGCTAATTTAATCGCTTGCAGACAACTCCAAGTGTCATCGAAAATCGACATCGAAAGAGTGTGTACTTCAGTAAATCAAGCTCAGATATCTGTATCGAGATGGCTGAGATACTGATTCAAGCTGGAGCTGATGTAAATGCAATGAAAGAAGACGGACACACTCCTCTTCTAATGGCTTTGCTTCAAGTAAGTGTTCGATTTATGGGGGTTAGACTTGTTTAACCCTAGTTAATTGCGGGAAGCTCTTGCTGTAGTCTAATCACAGTCTTGCTATGAACCTTGGGATATTGGAAGTACTGGAAACACGTGGAGCAATCAGACACTACACTCTTGGAGATGCTATCTGGAAACCCTGAAGACGAGTTACCTCTGATTTTTTGTTTTCTACCTTTTATATTGATTTATCTTCTTCTATTCGTCAGTTTCTTCTTTTTCTGTTCTTAACTTCTTTCCTTCTCGCGGTCAGGTGCATCGCTCTCTTCTTTTGCCAGAAATTTATCATTTCCTGAACAAAACACCGAAGTTAAAAGGATTACATTATCCAGGCAAGCTAGCGCAATGCACAACCGTTCATTTTCATGGAGCGTACCTAGGAATTAGCACAGATTGAAGAAGTACAAGGCATTATGTAGATGAAGTGTTGTTTTTTGCTCTCCTTTTTCTTTTTCATTTCTATCATGTGTGAATTTTAGTAATTGAAGTTGGATTTAATTAGGTACTGTTGGTTGATGCCGTTGTAACTAGTACTGAAAGTGTACATTATTCCAACTGTGAAGAATGTGCTAATAATAATAACAAAGACATGCCATTCTGCAGATGCGCACTCTTTTTACACAGACACACCCTTTTGTAGATGCTCAAGTTTTTCCAAATGCATAAAGTACAAATCTTTCGGCGTGAAAAGCTTTCAGACAATAGTTCATTCAAATATTTATTTGTACGAAATTTAACTTTGTCAGAAAATTTTTCGTGCCGAAAATTTTTCCGCAGCCTACTCATGCACGCAGTACAAAAATCTGAAGTTAAATATTCTCTTAATCCAACTACATCTCATGAGGAGGAGTGTATAAGATTTCCCCGAGTTGGGCACTTAGTGCTATAGGATACAGGGATGTGTCAGTTACTTTTGGGTCAATACTTTAATTATCAATATTTCTGGGTTATGAAGGTTTGTAGACTGAGGTCTGATACTTTTAGGTACTAAAATTGTACAACTTTGATATTCTTGCGTTCTTTATTGTATACAATCAAAGAGGCAGCGAACAGGGTCAATCTTTTGACTAATTTTCCTACAATTTTTGTACGTAGATCTGGAAAAACCCACTGATCTTCACAATTGGTTGCTGATTGTGCCATTTTTGGTTTTTTGGAAATAGAGTGCTGATAGCTTAGGGCTTTACCGAAATAAGCGCACATTTTTAGTCCGAAATAAGCGGAAATTTGTAGTCCGAAATAAGCGGACATTTTTAGTCCGAAATAAGCGGACATTTTTCGGTCCTGTATGAATTTTTAGACTGACGCCCTTGGATGCTACGAAATTTATCGCCCCCTGTGTTGTTTGTAAAAAGTATTTCTTCAAATGATATAATTAATCCAAGCAATTTGATTTACTGCTCTAAGGGCTGAGTTACATGCTAGATGTTCAGCTGTAATTTGATCTGATTATAGACACCTGTTGCATACTTTGCGTGCAACATGACAAAAGATAATCGGGAGAAACCTTGCTTTGTAAATTTCAGTATAGGAGATATTTCCAGCCATTTTGGAACATTTCATGGCTCACAAGCAAGTAGAGGGACTTCTAATCATTCCAGATCCAAGTTCGCTGTGCTTTAAGGCATTATGTCCTAGGTAGCCTACACACAATGGCAGCTGTGACTACGACAAACCAAGAAGAAGAATTGGATTCTGCTAACAGCGGGAAGCTAAGAGTCGCGCCCAGTTTTACTCCCTCAGAAGAATATGCTTTGGGAGAGATTTTAGCCTTCATGTCGATCTTTATAACTTTTTTCTCATTCTTATAGTCCAATTTATTTCTTTTCAGAACAATTTCCCTCTCGTTGAGTTGCTAATAAAAAACAACGCAGATGTGAATATCAAGGCTGAAAATAAACGTTTGAATCCTCCACTCCATATTGTCTTATCGCAAGAGAGAGACCTTGATTTAATCGAATTATTTGAGGAGGTAAGCATTCAGTTAATTCATTTATGTAGTCAGCATTAGATGATGGAAAAAATCAAATTCATGTTAGTAAATTTCAATGTAGCAGATATTGTATTTTCCCGGCCTGTTAGAACCAAAATTTAGCAACTTCCTGTAATTTTTGTTTATCTTTTAGCGTTCTTAGTGATTCATAGGCTACTGCACTTCAGCATCTCTTGCAAAGATTGTTTAATTTAGTTTTCTAAGATTCTCGTAAAGTTTTCGTAAAGATTTTGGCTTGATGATGATATCGAAGCATTGAATTATTCTCACTAGGATTCGGTTAGCTGTAGTTGTCAGCCTCCCTGAAGCTTTCGACATCGTTAATGTTATCAGCACATCAGGGTTAAGTAGATTCTTTTCATCGCTCGTATTGAACATTAAGTCCTTAACAACCATTACCAGTTAACGCCATTTCGCCCGGAGACTATCCATCCTGTTCAATATTCTGTCAAAACACTCCGCATATGTCAACTACCATGTATAGAAAGTTTATAGGAGAGCAATCTTAAATTGTGCCCTTGTTCATTTTCACATTTAGAGCAATACTGAAGATTTTGTTGTAGTTGATTTCAGGAGGAGCCGTAGGTAGCATATGTGAAATCAAGAGAAACCTCAAAGCTATATGGACAAGCCCATTTGCTAAAAGCTGTCAGTTTTTTGCCACTCCGTGAACACTAGATTATACAGGAAATGCAATCAAAGACAATAATGTGTAAGGCTTTCTCTCTTGGTGATTCTCCTATTTCTTGCCTTAACAGCCTTCAAGTTACAAGAAGTACAGTGACATGAGCAATCATGATCTGCAAGAAGTTTATAAAAAACAGAATGCTCAAATGGATGAGAAGCTTTTCAATCTCTTTATCCAATCTGGAGCTGATGTTAATGTGATAAATCCAAATGAGGAAACTGCATTAATGATAACCCTCAATCGGGTGAGCAATTAGTTTTTTATTATTGTAGAAAATCTTTTGAATTTTCATGTTTTATGACAGCAGGCATGTATGGATTTAGCGAGGGTTTAGGGATTGTAAGACCTCCCAATGTTGCCGTACCATTCGGTAAAATTCTGCAATATTTTCATATTATTTGGTATGCTACAAGATACTAACTGATTTTTGTGGTAACATGGTTTCTTGTTAGTAGTCAAAGCTTTAGGTATCTGCAAAAAGGCAGATTTTATGGTGGGAAAGTATTGCAACTAGAATATGGGCGTGGTTTCATTATCCAGGTATCCGGAAGGTGTGGTTCCCACCACCCTTTACAATCCAACACCCCCCAATAATTATCTCATATACCCATCCCTGGCAACAGCATAACAGGTAGACAATGATTGCAAATTGAAATAGTGTTGGAGGTTGCATTGATATGCTTTGCCTATGCTCTATCTGTCCAAAATTGTCATTTTTCCTGTTTTTGTTTAGTAGGTATTAATGAAATTAGTTTTGTCTCAGACAGAGCCGTCTGATACGTTTTTAGGACTGTTGAAGGATATTCAGGACTGGTTTTTTTTAGCTTTTGGGATGTTGCACTTCCATACTCCCTGAATTTACACCCACAAGCTACCTAGATAGATAGATAGCAAGAGTCAGGGGCGTGCCAAAGTATGGGGTGTGGGGTGTCACACCCCTCCCCATTTTTGCCGAGACCGTCGGTAATTCTATAGCTTGTCAGCAAAAGCTTGCTATGCTATCATCACTTGTCAGTAATCGGTCGTCGTTTGATGGCAGTCGATCAACGTTTGTCGGTAATCGATCATCGTTTGTCAGCAATCGATCATCACTTGTCAGTAATCGGTCGTCGTTTGCCGGTAATCGATCATCGTTTGTCTGTGGTCGATCATCGTTTGTCGGTAATCGATCGTTGTTTATCAGCAATTCTGCTACATTTAGTAGCTTGTTGGTAAAGCTCTGTTGCTTCACCCCCACTCAAAACTGGCAAGTGAATTGATAGAAAATTGTTAGTCATTGTGACATTTCACAGGGTAGTGGACAGCGAATTTATTTTCATATCTAACTGTAGTTTTAGTATAGTTGCTTTTGAGCTCGATCCTCTCTTGAGTGATGGAGACAAGCTTTCTAGTACTTTTGTGCATTTTCTATCAGCTGTTCTTCTTTCACAGTTGCTATTCTCGCATTTCCATGCTAATTTTCTTTCTGTTGAAGGGCTGTGTTGAGAGAGCAAATCAACTGGTATCTCATGGTGCTAACCCATTGATTGGTAAGAAGAGTTTGAACCAAAACGGCCTCCACGCCCTTGCATTGGCTTGCACACAAGCTGATTATTCGAAATTCTTATCTTCACTCAGCAAAAAAGTATGTTGCATTATCACTTTTGCAAAGTTTTCCCTTTAATGGCTGGTTATGATTGTCGTTTCTTGTACAGTTGCTACCCATTAGGATCTTTTAAGCTGTTGTTATCTTCTCTTTGATTTGCATGTTAAGCATGTTCTGTAGCAACTGCTGACTTTTTTTTACTAATTTTTCAGTTTGACTGCCGTGGGATTGTTAATGATGTTGACAATGAGGGATTCACTCCTTTTCTACGTGTGTGTGAGGCAGCTGGAAATTCTTATGGTAATGAGGTAGGAGCTCTTTGCAACCATAGAACAATAATTATATAAAATATTTTATGAAATAATGCTACAGTATACTGAACCACACAGTATCATTTTAATCATAGGAGAGATATGCTCGAGTTTCATTATTGAAAATTGTCTCAGCCCATATTTGGCAGCCACATAGTCAAAGTCAAACTTTCGCTACCGACCATTGTATCATCAGGCTGTTGTTTTATGATGCTCCTACTGAACTTTAAAGAGCATGGTATTGTGTATAATATATCTGCCTTATGGCTACTGTGGTGGTTTTCAACGAGGGTTCTACCAGAACAGTCGAAGATTTCCACCAGAAACTATACAAATGCTACAATCAACAATATGCTCTGAAGGCCGGTTTCCACTTAACCGAATACATCGATTTGGCCGAGGCAGCCTGAGGTTAGTGCATGCATACTAGGTTCAGATGTGGATTCCCTTTGGCTACCCTCAACTGAATCTGCTAATGGAGAAATTCAAATGGTTTGGACTTTTCCATCGGCAGAGAATCACCTTCTGAGCATGCATCAACCTCCAGCCACCTCGGCCTAATTGGTGCATTTGTTCAAGTGGAAACCGGCCTTGCCTCTTGTATGCAAATATGTGGACAGAGGTTCCTCAAGCCACTGGATGTTTCCTTGGGGTTCCACTCAACCAAAAAGGTTGAAAACCACTAGTCTACTGAATATTGGGAAGAGTGGCTCTTATTATGCATGGGTGGAAGAAAGAAATCCTCTCAGTGCTTGAGACAAGGACTTTCATGAAACTCATGCGTGATTTGTCGTAATTTCATTTATATTTTGTTGGTTCGCTTTGTTTCCATAGTTTTATCTATTTTCTAGGTCTCAATCTCTCGCTGTCAACGTTTTCTGAAGGTACCACATTGTGCCTATTCTTTTCTAATTATTTTCCAACATAAGCTGTTAAAGGGTGCTGCATCCATTTTTTAGACTAAGCAAGCATGACATTATACATTCATGTCCGTTTTATTTGCTGTCTTTTTTGATCAAAGCGCAGTATCAAATCTTTTTCCTGATGTACCTCCACATAATTTAGTTGCCCTCTTCTTTGAGCATAAGTTTGGAAGGTGCTCATCGCTTCATCAGTTTGCCTTTCCATCAACCTCTTTTTCTCAAGCCGTCTTTGTGGATTTGCATGGCTTGAAGCTGACCAGCTGAAGTTTGATGAGGATTGGCTTCAAACAATATTTTTTACTGGAGCATTTTTATAGCTAGGGCTACGTTCCCCATGCTTTCATTCTCGTTCTCCCCTGCTTCCTGAATCATAGACAAACCTTATGCATTATTCCTCTGTACAGGTATTGATTGAGGAGTGCAATGTAAACGTCAATGTACATGTGACTGCCGTAGTTGCTAAGAAAGATGATGACTCAGCAGAGGTATAAACAATGTAGCTAATTTTGTTTTGATGAATATGACGCTGTTACCCATGCAAATTAGTTTTGTGTATCATGCAATTGTCCCACCAAAGTTGTTATATTGATGATGCTGTTACCCATTCAAGTTTTTTATGTTGATGATTCTATTCCTCTGCAAATTTGTTATGATGATGCTATTACCCTTGTAAATTTGCTAGTCTATTAGGGTGTTGACTCAGTTGATAGGAATCGCAGTTTGGAGATCAATTATTTAATGGAGTTATTAAGTATTAATTATGGGATTTGTCATAGGAATTTCAAACTATGGGCTTCATTCTTATTATCCAATTTATTAGAATATCGGTCAGCAAGATTAATTCTTAGTATGAGGAATTGCATTTAATGGATGTTTTGCATGTTATTGCATAGTTTGCATATTTTTTCATAGTTTCTGCGTAATAGTGCATGTTTTAGAAAGAGATATGTATGTTTTAATTGAGCTGTAAATTTTGTATTATTGCATATGCAATCATAACCAGAAAATTTTAAAACTATACGATTCAAAAGTGCAATTAATTTATGTATTGCGTTTAGTCTTTTCTTTGCACTACCAGTGTAACGAGATTTTAATGTCAGCCCATGAATTGACCTCTCATACTTTTTATCATTTAGTTTCCTTTTAAGCAAGGAATATTTAAAGATAAATGCTTCAATTCAGTAGTGTGATCTCTGTGCCAGAGTCCAGTATAAGTCACAGCTCTATGGTTGCTGGCTGGAGGAGATTTTCCATGTTTACGAGAGTTTTTAAGTAGCTTGAAGAAAATTCAGATGCGTGCAAGTAAGACAATTTGATGGGTGGGGATAGAGGGACAATACTGGAAGGGTAATGTCGACTCTGTGTAATTTGGAAGGTTTTAAGTTTATAAGCCAGAAGAAGACTTGACTCTTTTCTGAACTATGATTGGTGCATGCATGGTATTAATTTTATGCTAATTTCATTGTATTTAGCAACGTAACATACCAGATTTAAGAAATGAGGAGGATGAAGAAAGTGCGATGGAAAGTGAGGAAGATGAAGAGGACATGATGGAGAGTGAGGAGGAAGAGGAGGAGGATGAAGAAAGGACAATGAAAAGAGACAGTAAATCCGGAGGTATAATCATTGCTTTGATTGTGGATTCATATCCAGTGTAGCTAAAGATTTCTAGGTGACCCCCTGAAATTTTGCGTATTACTTAGCATTTGGTTATAAAACATAGAGGAGAAGGTCCTGAAAAATTTCACGTCATTCTTTCATGCAGCATTTTTAAGCAATGGTTTTTTTATTTTCATTTCGTGGTTCCGATATTTAGGTCTAGATACAAGATTTTTCAGATGATGCATTCTCAGATGTACAATGTTCTGAACTTCACAGTTGTATTTTACATCAGGGGTAGCGCTACCGGGGAGACTGGAGGCCCCAAAATTTTACCTAGATCCCCCCTTGGTACCTAAATTTTTCACCATTTCTATACGGTGTCGGTACTTTCACGGTCTGTTCTTTTTTAGCCGATTCGAAGGGGTGACCAGTTGAAAGTGTTAACCTCCTCCCCTTATAATTTCTGCTCAGGTGTCATACCAACTACATCATATCAGCTTCGAATCATTGCAGAGTTTCATTTATCTAATAGCATTTTTGCTGGTTAAAATGAAAAAGATTGCCTAGTTTGAAAGGAAAACTTACAGAAATAGATAGGCTATTTAGGAACAAACACCTAAATATCGAAGTGTTTGATTGCAAAGCCAGGGCATCGTACGTGATGCTCAGGTGGTACAGCTCATTGCATGGTGTGAAACTTTATTACCGCATTTCTATGAATGGATGCAAATTTCCTCACTGTTTTCTGCCAAATATTAATTTCATCCAGATTATGCAAGGTGATAGTTGTGATAATGTCTACAGAAACAACAAATTGTGAGTGGATAGTTACATGATATATGTTTTGAAAAAGTAACCAGGCCTTCATATCCTGAATTGTTAGTCAATTGCCTCATAGGGAAACCCAGTGTCTCAAGGCCAGATGAATTCTCCGCTACAGGTATGTCATGTGTGTCCTCCTTGAAATATCTTGTCAAATTCAAGCTTTATATTGTTTCCTTCAGCAATTTTATTAAGTATAAAGTTTGTTATACGCTGTGTAATTTTTCTCAGGGGTGCTTGTATGTATTTCCTTTAGCTGATAGACGCTATGAATAATCTCAGTGTTGCATGCCCTTCTTTGCAAGTACCTTTTTTCGACTTCACATATACCCTGCGTGCCTAGTACAGCTACGCAACGTACATCTGCTATCTTTTTGGAGTCATTTTGATGTAATTTTAATTTGTAATGTTATTCAGAGAGCTGAAAAAGTGCCATTACCGTTTTTATTTTAGCTGAATTTGTTTAAAAGTTTGAAAAAATAATACTTATCTTCATGTTGCGAAGAATTGCATGATATACCTCCCAGGATGCGAACTTCAAGGTCTTAGAAACAGTTCTGTTTTCTGCATGACTTCCATGAATTCTTCTAAATGGGAAAGAGTCAGCTGTAATCCATTTGTAGGCCTTAGAAAATCCAACCGTATATTATGCAAGAAAACATGGTTTTCTTGCCATTGAATCTTCCAAGTCATATCTAGAGCCTTGCAAAATCAGTTTTATAGTGTTGCCCACAACATCCCGTATGGAGGTTTGCTCGGGTAGTTTTAACAGCATAACGCCATTGCGCTATAAAAGGGAGGTTGATTCAGAATTCGGCAAGGATAAATGCAGAGAGACCAAAAGAAGCATAGCTTGGTGTAATGTGGTGTGCAAATACAGGCTGACAGTGTTTAATCGCCGTGTGCAGAGTGGTGTATCTGCTACGTGGTTAACTTTTGTTATATATAAAATAGTAAAGGTTGAGAATTCGTCCTATAGTATTTCGAATAAGATATGGTTTATTCGAAGAAATGAAGCAACACTTTTCACTTTGCAAAGCATGTTTTGCAAATTGAAAAGTGTAATTTTATTTCTTCGAATAATCTCCAACTGTATTGAGAAACAGCTAATCGCGAACTTCATTGTAATCTCGAACTTCATTGTATTGAGTGAAAAGTTTATGAATGCGTAAAAATTATCATGATGCATAGGGAATCCAATGACAACACGTTAGTGCTGGAGAGCATTAGGGAAAGGGAGAAGTGCTACAAAGAGAAAAGACAACTGAAAAATTTGAGAAGACTGTCGTGAATAGATGACCTGTTAACTTTGAGAGATTGCTGATTAGCTTTCACTTTTGAGTAAATTAAACTCAGTAGAGGCCTTGTTGATGATATGAAAGTCGTCTGGAGAGACTGTATGACCAGTTTTTATATTATATCATTGACCGTTGTTGACAGTCCAACAATAACCTAGCCCTTCTTGTGGCAGGATGTTTTAGCAATGTATGTGGTATTGCAGCTAGCACACTGATTTGTAATTGGCTACCGAGCGGTAGAGCCTGGGAGTCCTGTCCTTTAAAGAGAACATGTCACATATAGTTGACTGACTTAAATATACACTTCCTCGTCAAAAGTATTGGAACGACTATGTAACCTGTGGCCAAAACTTTTTTACGCTCCTCGATACTAATATAATTTTGAAGAAGCCTTTCTTAAATACTTCTTTTTGAATCAAGATTAAATTTACATGAATCATAAAGTAGAGTATAATGTACAATATTATTGTAGAATGGAGCCTTTAGCTATCTCTCCACACCAATATTGCAAATGTTATGTTGCGCAGTCACGGCTAGATTTTGCAGTATTGAAACGAAATAAAATTGACCAGTAAAGTTGGACTTTTATCTCGCATGGAAGCCACGCTGATATCTCAAAACTTTTGCTAGTTTTCTGTTGCTTGTTAAGTACTTGGGGAATGTTTACCAATCATAGTTTTCAGGTACTGCCAGACATGTTCATTTATATTGGCATCCAGATTTGCTATGGTCAGGAAACTGCTAGGATTCCACTACTGGTAAAAAAGTTAATTGTTTGAACAAATGTATGGCATGGAGCATTATTTCGTAGTAACGGAAATAGTTGATTATATTGTCATGAGTTTTTCCAACGTTTTCAGTGAGCATTTTTTGCAAGTTTTCGATATCTGTATCTCATCTTGTAGCTCATTGAATGTGGCGTAGCAAAAAGTCCTAAAGTTCGTTCGCATTTTCATGATATAGTTTGGTCAAACAGCTCTCATATTTCGTACTAGCGAACCGGCTTTTTATGTAACTTTGCTGCCATATTTTTTATCGATACCAGTATAAGAATGGTCAACTTTTCTATATTTATAAAAGGCTAGCCTTCTCCCCTCATGTAATTCTTGAGATTTCTTTTTGCAGATTTACTGGCTACCTTTTCTCAACGCTTTTAAACCAATCGCTTAAGTAAAAACATAGAAATTTCTGCTTTGTTTCTCTTTATTTTCTGGCGTGGCAGAATCCATTTCGCGCCAAAAAGTAAAGATGAGGTTTGTGTACGAGCTACAATTTCTGCCAAAGTCCTTAGAACACCCATACAATGTTTCATTCACTTCATTCATTTTCCAGGTAAATATACATGCTTTCATTTCCTGGCAAATGTATCTGTTTCACCCAAAAATTCAAAAAGTCTAGTAAGCTATTTAGCGAAACATACCCAAGATGGTTTGATCAATGCTAGATGCATACATGGACGAACACCACTTCATTTAGCAATCCGTGAACAAAACAACTTTGCTGTCTCAGAGTTGGTGAGATTTTTGTACAATCTTCCACTTACCTCTTTGTTGATTACGTACCTGCGTAACTTAAGCATTCATCATGATAGAATATTCTTTCATTTTAGAGACTTTTCCCAACCTTTTCAGAAGTTTGTTCAAGTTCGTTTTTATGGTCGATTCAGTTCATTTCACAAGTTTATCTCGCAGTTGTTGCACACCTCACACCCAAAGGAAAAATAATTACCATGAGATGTCCACTCAACTTCCTGTATCATATTTTATTGTTTCAAAATGCAAGAAAGCCCTGCTATGATAAACTTGCAAATTTGGAGGCTGTGACTTATATCTTATATTTTGCAATTAGCATTGCCAACGCTATCCTGAAATTGTTCTTTTGATTTTGTCTATAGATCAAAGTTGGCATTGACGTCAATTTGCCATCACTCGAGGAGCAAAACGATAAATTGTTGGACCCACTGTCACTAGTCTGCAGGTAATATTTCTTTAAGTATGTAGCTTTAATGTACTACTTAGGCTTCTGTATCCTCAGGAAAAAACACCGAAGTGATTCAAACGTTGTTTTATTTTGTTTTTGCAGGCCTAGGTTTAACTATGACATTGCAACAGAACTACTGAAAGCCAAAGCAAATCCAAATTACAAGAATTCGATGGATCAAAGAACAGCTTTTTCATTTGCTTGCTCCAATGAAGCAGGTTTGAAGTCTTTTGCTGACTTGTGATAGGCCCTTCAGGAGGCTGATATTTTGTAGATAACTATCCACAACGACTTTGCTTGTTTGTTATATTTGTTTTCATTCAGATGCACCATCTTCTTTAGAACCCTCTTGTTCTGCGTCATGTATTGCCTATATCATACTCTTTTCTGAACTTTCGTTAATAAAGCAAGCTTTTCTTAAGCGTTGGCTGTAACTTATGCTTGGAATTTTAACTTGGATAAATTGTCTATCATTCTTACTCCTAATTTCTACTCCCGCTTGATTCATCGTCCTGCAATTAGAGCATTCTTCCTGGTATTTATTAAGTTAAGTAGTTATCTTCGTCAAAATTCTTGTTTAAAAAGCGTGAAAGAGCCTATTTCTTGAACTCAATGTAATTGCTATGGAATTTTGATAATAATAACTTGTTTGATGTTTTACTTTTTAGGAACTTCAGACATCCGCACGCTATAGCTATAGGGGGCCTCCTTCTCATTTGAATATCTACCTAAAAGGCTCTTCCTCAAGAACTCTGCCCTTTTTTCTTCTCTAATTTTTTATCTTAATCTTAATTTTGTTATTGTAATATTTTCTTGTTGTGTTTGAAGTTTTTACTCAATTATATTATCAATGAATTATTTTATTGTTGCTCAATGAATCCATCAGTCAAATCATAATAATCTTGTTTCATTATTTCTCTTATACACTCATTCATCATGACCTTTCAGCTCCATTTTTGTGTCCTTATGTTCTGTATTTCATCTATATAGTTAGTTGCATTTTACTTTCTGTTGCCAATTTTTACTTATTTATGTTTTCAATTCCCTCAGCGCCAATTTCATACGGATTTAGTGCACTTGATCTGATCAACGACTTAGTTGCATCTGGTGCTGATATCAACTCACGTGACATTCATGACAGAACGCCATTGCATTACATGATCAACACATCCAGTGGAGGCTACGAGGTCTTAACAGAGATGGAAGAAGTTCTTATTTTGAATGGAGCTGATCTATTTGCAGTTGATAGTGATGGAAAAATGCCTCTGTTCTATTCATTTTCCAAGCTAGGAAAGTTAGTACTATGTTCCTCATGAAAGTCTCTTCTCTTCACATCGTATTTCTAGTTTCTTCTAAGCTGATCGTGCTGTTGTGTATTCATGGACAGCTAAAGATAATCCTTTATCACCCATTTCATTTAGTAGAAAAATACTGCCATTATCTTTATATTCATCAACAAGCACAACTATCAATAGCACGGAGATTTTACACTTTATTGCAAGAATTGTTAGAGTTTCTTTTCAGAGGAGACCCACGCTAATTTTATATGCTTGTTATACTTCTGCTAGGATTCAAGATAATAAAAATTTCATTTACAGTTGTAGGTAGATAAGCCTGTAGAAAATTTCCTTGTATTTTTCGAATTTTTGTTATTCACAGACTTGTGTATTCCTCTTAGTATCAGTACAAGTGTTCTGGATCCAATTGCAGTTGTTAGTCTTCTGTGTAACAATGCTGAGAAACTTGGAAAGCAACAGGCCATGCTGAATCACAAAGATAAGTTGCAAAGGACATTACTTCATTATGCTGCAATGAGGGGGGCTACGATATGCTCATCTTTCTTGATAAAGGTTAGCAAGCCTTCATTATT
>OLMO02000277.1:3003235-3031830 GCA_900291935.2 Cassiopea xamachana
ATAAACTTTTCACTCAATACAATGAAGTTCGAGATTACAATGACGTTCGCGATTAGCTGTTTCTCAATACAATGAAGTTCGAGATTATTCGAAGAAATAAAAACTACAATTTTCAATTTACAAAACATGCTTTGCCAACTGAAAAGTGTTGCTTCATTTCTTCGAATAAACCATATCTTATTCGAAATATTATACGACGAATTCTCAACCTTTACTATTTTATATATAACAAAATTTAACCTCGTAGCAGATCCACCACTCTGCACAAGGCGATTAAGCACTGTCAGCCTGTATTTGCACACCACATTACACCAAGCTATGCTTCTTTTGGTCTCTCTGCATTTATCCTTGCCGACTTCTGAATCAACCTCCCTTTTATAGCGCAATGGCGTTATGCTGTTAAAACTACCCGAGCAAACCTCCACACGGGATGTTGTGGGCAACACTATAAAACTGATTTTGCAAGGCTCTAGATATGACTTGGAAGATTCAATGGCAAGAAAACCATGTTCTCTTGCATAATATACGGTTGGATGAGCTGCTATGCTGAGGCCTACAAATGGATTACAGCTGACTCTTTCCCATTTAGAAGAATTCATGGAAATCATGCAGAAAACAGAACTGTTTTTAAGATCTTGAAGTTCGCATCCTGGGAGGTATATCATGCAATTCTTCGCAACATGAAGATAAGTACTATTTTTTTAAACTTGTAAACAAATTCAGCTAAAATAAAAACGTTAATGGCACTTTTTCAGCTCTCTGAATAACATTACAAATTAAAATCGCATCAAAATGACTCCAAAAAGATAGCAGATTCAGGTTGCGTATCTGTACTAGGCACGTAGGGTATATGTGAAGTCGAAAAGAAAAGTACTTGCAAAGAAGAGTATGCAACACTGAGATTGTTCATAGCGTCTATCAGCTAAAGGAAATACATTCAAGCACCCCTGAAAAAATTACAGAGCGTATAATAAACTGTATACTTAATAAAATTGCTGAAGGAAACAATATAAAGCTTGAATTTGACAAGATACTTCAAGGAGGGCACATATGACATACCTGTAGCGGAGAAGTCATCTGGCCTTGAGACACTGCGCTTCTCTATGAAACAATTGACTAACAAATCAGTATATGAGGGCCTTATTACTTTTTCAAAACAAATACCATGTAACTATCCACTCACAATTTGTTGTGCTTCTGTGGAAATTATCACAACTATCACCTTGCATGATCTGGACGAAATTAATATTTGGCAGAAAACAGTGAGGAAAAAAAATCCTATTTGCATCCATTCATAGAAATGCGGTAATAAAGTTTCACACCATGCAATGAGCTGTACAACCTGAATATCACGTACAATGCCCTGGCTTTGCAATCAAACACTTCGAAATCTAGGTGTTTGTTCCTAAATAGCCTATCTATTTCTCTAAGTTTTCCTTTCAAACAAGGCAATCTTGTTCATTTTCACCAGCACAAATGCTATTAGATAACAAATGAAACTCTGCAATGATTCGAAGTTGATATGATGTAAAGCATAGGCGACACTTGAGAAGAAATTATAAGGGGAGGAGGTTAACACTGTCGACGTGTTGACAGTTAGCGAAACGAGAGAATTTTAACGGGTCATCCCTTCGAATCGGCTAAAAACAGAAGAACAGGCCGTGAAAGTATCGACACCGTATAGAAATGTTGATAAATTTAGGTACCAAGGGGGGAGTTAGGTAAAATTTTGGGGCCTCCAGTCTCCCCTGTAGCGCTACCCTTGATGCAAAGTACAAATGTGAAGTTCAGAGCATTGTACATCAGAGAATGCTTCATCTGAAAAATCGTGTATCTAGACCTAGATATCGGAAACACGAAATGGAATTTAAAAAGCCATTGCTTAAAAATGCTCCGTGAGAGAACAACGTGAAACTTTTCAGGACCTTCTCCTCTATGTTTTATAACCAAATTCTAAGTAACACGCAAAACTTCAGGGGGTCACCTAGAAAGCTTTTGCTACATTGGATATGAATCCACAATCAAAGCAATGATTATACCTCCGGATTTACTGTCTCTTTTCATTGTCCTTTCTTCATCCTCCTCCTCTTCCTCATCTTCCTCCTCACTCTCCATCATGTCCTCTTCATCTTCCTCACTTTCCATCGTGCTTTCTTCATCCTCCTCATTTCTTAAATCTGGTATGTTACGTTGCTAAATACAATAAAATTAGCATAAAATCACTACCATGCATGCACCAATCATAGTTCAGAAAAGAGTCAAGTTTTCTTCCGGCTTATAAACATAAAACCTTCCACATTACACAGAGTCAATATTGCCCTTCCAGTATTGTCCCTCTATCCCCACCCATCAAAAAGGCTCATTTGCATACATCAGAATTTTCTTCAAGCTACTTAAAAACTGTCATAAACATGGAAAATCTCCTCCAGCTCACAACCGTAGATTTGTGACTTGTACTGGACTCTGGCACAGAGATCACAATACTGAACTAAAGCATTTATCTTTAAATATTCATTGCATAAAAGGAAACTAAATGATAAAAAGTATGAGAGGTCAATTCATGGGCTGACACTAAAATCTCGTTACACCGGGAGTGCAAAGGGAAGACTAAATGCAATACATAAATTAATTGCATTTTTGAATCGTATAGTTTTAAAATTTTCTGGTTATGATTGCAAATGCAATAATACATAAAATTTGCAGCTAAATTAAAACATATATATCTCTTTCTAAAATATGCACTATTATACAGAAACTACGAAACAATATGCAAACTATGCAATAACAAGCAAAACATCCATTTAATACAATCCCTCATAATAAGAATTAATTTTGCTGAACAATATTCTAATAGATTGGATAATAAGAATGACCACAAAGAAACCCAATAATTAATACTTGATAATTCCATTAAATAATTCATCTCCAAAGTGCGACTCCTATCAACTGAGTCAATATCCTAATAGACTAACAAATTTACAAGGGTAACAGCATTATCATAATAAATTTGCACAGTAATAGAATCATCAACATAAAAAATTTGAATGTGTAACAGCATTATAAACATAACATATTTGCAGGGTAATAGAATTATCAACACAAAAACTTTAATGGGTAACAGCATCATCAACATAACAAATTTGCACAGTAATAGAATCAGTAAAATAAAAAAATTGAATGGGTAACAGTATCATCAATATAACAAATTTGGTGGGACAATTGCAGGATAAACAAAACAAACTTGCATGGGCAACAGCGTCATATTCATCAAAACAAAATTAGCTACAATTTTTATACCTCTGCTGAGTCATCATCTTTCTTAGCAATTATGGCAGTCACATGTACATTGACGTTTGCATTGCACTCCTCAATCAATACCTGTACAGAGGAATAACGCATAAGGTTTGTGTATGATTCAGGAAGGAGGGAAGCAAGAGAATGAAAGTATGGGGAATGTAGCCCTAGTTATAAAAATGCTCCAGTAAAAAATATTGTTTGAAGCCAATCCTCATCAAACTTCAGCTGGTCAGCCTCCAGCCATGCAAATCCACAAAGAAGGCTTGAGAAAAAGAGGTTGATGGTAAGGCAAACTGATGAAGCGATGAGCACCTTCCAAACTTATGCTAAAAGAAGAGGGCAACTAAATTATGTGGAGGTACATCAGGAAAAAGATTTGATACTGCGCTTTGATCAAAAAAGACAGCAAATATAACGGACATGAATGTATAATGTCATGCTTGCTTAGTCTAAAAAAATGGATGCAGCACTCTTTAACAGCTTATATGGGAAAATAGTTAGAAAAGAATTGGCACAAAGTGGTACCTTCAGAAAACGTTGACAGCGAGAGATTGAGACCTAGAAAATAGATAAAATTATGGAAACAAAGCGGAAACACAAAATATCAATGAAATTACAACAAATCAAGCATGAGGTTCATGATAGTTCTTGTCTCAAGCACTGAGAGGATTTCCTTTTTCTACCCATGAATAATAAGAGCCACTCCTCCAAATATTCACTAGACTAGTGGTTTTCAACCTTTTTGGTGGAGTGGAACCCCAGGGAAACATCCAGTGGCTCATGGAAGCCTTGTCCATATATCTGCATACAAGAGTCAAGGCCAGTTTCCACTTGAACAAATGCACCAATTCGGCCGAGGTGGCTGGAGATTGATGTATGCTTAGAAGAAGATTATCTACCGATGGAAAAGTCCAAACCATTTGAATTTCTCCATTAGCTGATTCGGTTGTGGGTAGCCGAGGGAGAATCCACACCTGAACCTAGTATGCATGCACTAACCTCAGGCTGCTTCGGTCAAATCGATGCATTCGTTTAAGTGGAAACCGGCCTTCAGAACATACTGTTGATTGTAGCATTTGTATAGTTTCTGGTGGAACTCTTGGACTGTGCTGGCAAAACCTTCGTTGAAAACCACCACAGTAGCCAGAAGGCAGATATATTATACACAATACCATGCTCTTTAAAGTTCAGTGGGAGCATTATAAAACAACAGCCTGATGATTCAATGGGTGGTAGCGAAAGTTTGACTTTGACTATGTGGCTACCAAATAACGGCTGCGAGGATTTTCAACAATGAAACTCGAGTATATCTCTCCTGTGATTAAAATGATACTGTGTGGTTCAGTACACTGTAGAATATTTCACACAATACTATGTATAATTATTGTTTTATGATTGCACAGAGTTCCTACCTCATTACTATAAGATTTTGCAGCTGCCTCACAAGCATGTAGAAAAGGAGTGAATCCCTCATTGTCAACATCATTAACAATCCCACTGCAGTCAAACTGAAAAATTAGTAAATAAAGTCAGCAGTTGCCACAGAACATGCTTAAAATGAAAATCAAAGATAAGATAACAACAGCATAAAAGATCCTAATGGGTAGCAACTGTACAAGAAACGACAACCATAAACAACCATTGAAGGAAAACTTCGCAAAAGTGTTAATTCAACATACTTTTTTGCTGAGTGAAGACAAGAAATTCGCATAATCAGCTTGTGTGCAAGCCAATGCCAAGGCGTGGAGGCCGTTTTGGTTCAAGCTCTTCTTACCAATCAATGGGTTAGCACCATGGGATACCAGTTGATTTGCTCTCTCAACAAAGCCCTTCAGCAGAAAGAAAATTGGCATGGAAACGCGAGAATAGCAAATATGATAGAAGCACAACTGATACAAAATGTACAAAAGTACTAGAAAATTTGTCTCCATCACTCAAGAGAGGATCGAGTTCAAAATCAACTATACTAAAACTACAGTTAGATATGAAAATAAATTCGTTGTTCACTAACCTGTAAAATTTCGCAATGACTAAATTTTTCTATCAATTCACTTGCCAGTGGCGTGCCGAAAGAGCTTTACCAACAAGCTACTAAATGTACCAGAATTGCCGACAAGCGATGATCGATTACTGACAAACGATGATCGACTACCGACAAACGATGATCGATTGCCAACAAACGACGACCGATTAATGACAAGAGATGATAGCATAGCAAGCTATTGCCGACAAGCTATAGAACTACCGACGGTCTGGGCAAAAATGGGGAGGGGTGTGACATCCCACACCCCATACTGTGGAACGCCCTGACTCTTGCTATCTATTTATCTTGGTAGCTTGTGGGCGTACATTCAGGGGGTATGGGAGTGCAACACCCCAAAAGCCAAAAAACCAGTCCTGAATATCCTCCAACAGTCCTAAAAGCGTATCAGACGGCTCTTTCTGAGACAAAACTAATTCCATTAATACCTACTAAATAAAAACAGGAAAAATGACAAATTTTGGACAGATCGAGCATAGGCACAACATACCAATGCAACCTCCAACACTATTTCAATGTGCAATCATTGTCTACCTGTTATGCTACTGATAGGGATGGGTGTCGGAGATGATTATTGGGGGGTGTTGGATTGTAAAGGGTGTTGGTAACCACGCCTTCCAGATACCTGGATAATGAAACCACGCCTATTTTATAGTTGCAACACTTTCCCATCATAAAATCTGCCTTTTTGCAGATAGCTAAAGCTTTGACTACTAACAAGAAACCATGTTACCACAAAAATCAGTTAGTATCTTGTAGCATACCAAATAATATGAAAATATTGCAGAATTTTACCGAATGGTATGGCAACATTGGGAGGTGTTACAATCCCTAAACCCCCGCCAAATCCATATATGCCTGCTGTCTTAAAACATGAAAATTCAAGATTTTCTATAGGAATAAAAAACTAATAGCTCACCCGATTGAGGGTTATCATTAATGCAGTTTCCTCATTTGGATTTATCACATTTACATCAGCTCCAGATTGGATAAAGAGATTGAAAAGCTTCTCATCCATTTGAGCATTCTGTTTTTTATAAGCCTCTTGCAGATCACGCTTGCTCATGCCACTGTACTTCTTGTAACTTGAAGGCTGTTAAGGCAATAAACAAAAGAATCACCAAGAGACAAAGTCTCACAAACTATTACCTTTGTTTGCATTTCCTGGATAATCCAATGTTCACGGAGTGGCAAAAGACTGACAGCTTTTAGCAACAGGGCTTGTCCATATAGCTTAGAGGTTTCTCTTGATTTCATATATGCTACCTATGGCTCCTCCTGAAATGAACTACAAAAAAATCTTCAGTATTGCTCTAAATGTGAAAATGACCAAGGGCACAATTTAAAATTGCTCTACTATAAACTTTCTATACGTGACAGTTGACATATGCCGAGTGTTTTGACAGAATATTGAACAGGATGGATAGTCTCCGAGCTAAATGGCGTTAACTGGTAATGATTGTTCAGGACTTAATCTTCACTACGAGCGATGAAAAGAATCTCCTTAACCCTTATGTGCTCATAACATTAAAGCTGTCGAAAGTTTCATGGAGGCTGACTATTACAGCTAACCGAATTCTAGTGAGAATAATTCAATGCTTCGATATCATCATCAAGCCAAAATCTTTACGAAAACTTTACGAGAATCTTAGACAATTAAATTAAACAACCCTTGCAAGAGATGCTGAAGTGCAGTAGCTTATGAATCACTAAGAACACTATAAGATAAACAATAAAAATTACAGGAAGTTGCTAATTGTTGGTCTAACAGGTGGGGAAAATACAATATCTGCTACATTGAAATTCACTAACATGACTTTGATTTTTTCCATCATCTAATGCTGACTACATACATGAATTAACTCAATGCATACCTCCTCAAATAATTCGATTAAATCAAGTTCCCTCATCTTCGATAAGACAATATGGAGTGGAGGATTCAAACGTTTGTTTTCAGCTTTAATATTCACATCTGCTTTGTTTTCAATTAGCAACTCAACGAGAGGGAAATTGTTCTGAAAAGACATAAATTGGACTATAAGAATGAGAAAAACGTTATCAAGATCGATATGAAAGCTAAACTCTCTCCCAAAGTATATTCTTCTGAGGGAGTAGGTAGACCCTAAGTCTTGCTCACACAAATAGGCGCGACTCCTAGCTTTCCGCTGTTCGCAGAACCCAATTCTTCTTCTTGGTTTGTCATAGCCACATTTTCCATTTTGTGTAGGATACATAGGACATAACGCCTTGAAGCACAGTGAACTTGGATCTTGAGTGACTGAAAACCCCTCTACTTGCTTGTGATCCTTGAAATGTTCCAGAATCGCTGGAAATTTCTCTATATTGAAATTTACAATGTAAGGTTTCTCTTGAATATCTTTTGTCATGTTACACGCAAAGATATGCAACAGGTGTCTATAATCAGATCAAATTACAGCTGAACATCTAGCACGTAACTCAGCCCTAAGAGCAGTAAATCAAATTGCTGGGATTAATTATATCATTCGAAGAAATACTTTTTACAAACAATACAGGGGACGATCAATGTCGTAGCATCCAAGGACGTCAGTCTAAAAATTCATACAGGACCGAAAAATGTCCGCTTATTTCGGACTAAAAATGTCCGCTGACTTCGGTAAAGCCCTAAACTATCAGCACTCTATTTCCAAGAAACCAAAAAATGGCACAATCAGCAACCAATTGTGAAAATCAGTGGGTTTTTCCAGATCTACGTACGAAAATTGGAGGAAAATTAGTCAACAGATTGGCCCTGTTCGCTGCCTCTTTGATTGTATACAAAAAAGAACGCAAGAATATCAAAGTTCTAAAATGTTAGTACCTACAAGTATCAGACCTCAGTTTATAAACTTTCATAACCCAGAAATATTGAAAATTAAAGTATTGACCTAAAAGTAACTGACACATCCCTGTATGTTATAGCACTGAGTGCCCAACTCGGGAAAATCTTACACACTCCTCCTCATGAGATGCAGTTGGATTAAGAGAATATTTAATTTCAGATTTTTGTACTGCGCGCACGCGTAATATGCACAAAAATTTTCGGCACTACAAATTTTCGGACAAAGCTAAATTTCGTACACAAAAATATTTGAATAAACGTTTGTCCGAAAGTTTTTCACGCCGAAAGTTTTTGCTCTTAATGTATTTGGAAAAACTTGAGTATCAACAAAAGGGTGTGTTTGTGCAAAAATGGTGAGCATCTGCAAAAGGGTATGTCTTTGTTATTATTATTAACACATTCTTTACAGTTGGAATAATGTACACTTTCACTACTAGTTGCAACGGTATCAACCAACAGTAACCAATTAAAGCCACCTTCAATTACTAAAATACTCATATGATAGAAATAAAAAAAAAGGATAGCAAAAAACAAGACTTCATCTACATAATGTCTTGTACTGCGTTAATTCCTAGGTACGCTCCAGGAAAATGTGCGGTTTTGCATTGCCCTAGCTTGCCTGGATTATGTAATCCTTTTAACTTCGGTGATTTGTTCAGGAGATAATAATTTTCTGGCCAAAGAAGAGAGCAATGCACCTGCCTCACAACGGTTTGATAAAGAACCGCGAGGAGGAAAGAAGTTGAGAACAGAAAAAGAAGAAACTGACGAATAGAAGAAGATAAATCAATACAACAGCTAGAAAACAAATCAGGTAACTCGGCTTCAGGGTTTCCTGGTAGCATCTCCAAGAGTGTAGTGTCACTGATTGCTCCACTTGCTTCCCGTCCCTCCAATATCCCAAGGTTCATAGCAAGACTGTGATTAGATTACAGCAAAAGCTTCCCGCCATTAACTAGGGTCCTCATAAATCGAACACTTACCTGACGTAAAGCCATTAGAAGAGGCGTGTGTCCGTCGTCTTTCATTGCATTTACATCAGCTCCTGCTTGAATCAGTATCTCAGCCATCTCGATACAGATATCTGAGCTTGATTTACTGAAGTACACACTCTTTCGGTTTCGATTCTTGATGGCAGTTGGAGTTGTCTGCAAGCGATTAAATTAACTTTTGCCATCTTAATAGTCACTTAGTAATAGGAAAGAAGCAGAAACCAAGAAATAATCTACTCCAAATTTCAAGTAACAGGTCACACAGACTTTGTTTAGGCGGAAAGAGAAAAGTATTGAACAATTACGATAATATATGATGAGGATGTAAAGTACAGCTTCTGTCTAAGTTTGCAGACAAGAGCAATAAACACAAAACTTCAGCATTGGCAATTTGACAAAATTCGTGAAATCCATAAAAATATAATGTCGACTAATTCTTTTATGCACATTTAATCCATTGAAGTATAATTTTATTGATGTCTAATTAGTTAAGCCAAATATATTATTTCAAATTCAAGTTATCATTAGAATGAAGGAATGAGAGTAAAAGAAACAGTAAGGTTACAACACTTATCGAAGAAAAAACATACTAAGGGTTAGGTATTCGGCTACACTGTACAGGAAGGAGCAGAGGACTCTGTACGACTGCGGAAGTAATATATATGATATGATATGATATGATATGATATGATATGATATGATATGATATATGATATGATATATGACAGGCCTTCTCAGCCAAAATCTGCAGAGCCCAACTTTGGCAATGCTAGCAAGCAAGAAGCGGCACAGTTTAACACTATAACTGCCACATGACGAAGAAATCTCCCAGTTGGCGATATCCAAAAGTTAGTCGTCGAGGCCTGATATATATGATATGATATATTAGGGCGTATCTAGGGAATCAGATGGCCAGGTTGAAGCTTGAAATTCTGGGGACCACGCCCTTGTGACTTAGGACACATCCATTTATAAAACGTTTCTTTCTCATGCTATACGTCGAATAGTCATTAGAAAAAGCTATGTAAGCTATATGCAGGCGCACAATAAAACTTTGTAAATATTCGACCTTCGAACATTGCTTCACTCTCAGGTGCCAAAAAATCGCCCCCCCCCCGCTTATTAATTATTTGATCTTTTTCCAACTCCCCGGACCTTATTAGGACCCCCTGTTTATTAATTTTAGGGAAATTGACTCTCTTTACAAACCCCTCTCATTTCATTACCCTTCTTTGTTAGTACTATTTACGCACAATTTTCATGGCACAATAGCGTACTACTGTATATATTTTAGCTTTATGCTTTATGACAACCTGTTTTTCTTCTTTCCGTTCTTGTATAATCATTTAAAGCCTTTTCTCAAATTCCAACCACCCGGTTTATTTTGACTCCCGTTTATTACATTTCGGAATTTTTCTAACCTCTTGTCTATTACGACTCCCCCCCGTTTATTTGGCACTTGGGAGTATGAGATTCATAAGTGGCAGGAAATACTGACGGAGGTTTACTGGTTCCTTGCTCTAAGGCCAATGACTTCTATCACTATTTTTTATCACGGGAGGGAAAGCAAAATGGGGAGCCGGGGGTAACGCCCTCTGAAAATTTTTGGAGCCACGCCTTTCCATGTTAGGGAAATGTCCATTTTGAAGAGAGAGGGTACTTGTGTTCTTTTATTGGAAAGGGCAGGGGTTCTAATCTCCCAGGACCCCTCCCTTAGTTGCGTGTCTGCCCCTTCCCTAGTTGCGTGCCTGTGTATGGACTATGTTAAGTCTCTACAAACTTTCTCTGAATTCATTAAAACTTGTTTTGCTTACTGCTTTAGTAAAAAATATCGACCTTTCCTTGTATTTAACTGCACGTATATTCTATCTGAGTTCCATCAGAACGGCCTAAGCACTCTCCATGAATGACTTTCCGATCGCAGCCCGGTCAAACTATGTGAAGCCTATAGGAGTTCAATGGACTTTTGTATTGTGTAACATTGACAGGGTTCTAGCCAATGATAGGTCATTTTGAACGGGTTCAACTTTGCACATAAATGGTTAACCGGGTTCAAATCTCCTTCTTTTACACAATTCAAGAGCCACAGATAATAGAATGTGAAGCTTGCTGTGCTATTTACGAATGAATGGTTGACAAGGTTCAGATTTCCTTCTCTTACGCCATTCGAGTGTCAAAGATATTCGAATGCGAGGCTTGATGTGCTATTAATTATGGCACTGTCCATAATTGATAAAAATTTTGCTGGCAAATTGTGCAATTTGTCCTGTTAACAATAAAAGACAATTGCTACAAGAATCTTGATATATTGGCATCCATTCAATTGCAATGACAGGAAGGAAGGAGCTAGATGACTAGAATTCACACTGTGTAGAGCTCCATTCCTGAAATGGGATTAAAAGAAACTTTGTAGAGACTTGAAAGAATGGTTGTCATCATCATTACTCGGAATGCAATTTTCAAAACTTTGACCGGGTTTTTGAAACAGTTCAACCTGGTCTTGATCCGCCCCTACATACGGTATGTATGAGATGATATGCAATGATATGAAGTGATATGCAACTGTTCTGAACAGGGTAATATTGCTACTTACTATGGCACTATGCATAATTGATAAAAATTTTCTAGATCTGCCCCTATATTCGGTGTGATATGAAATGATATGCAATTGTTCTGAACAGGGGAATATTTTCACTTACATCCCATATTGAATACTGTAGGTAGACAGAGTTTGATGCCAAATAATGAAGCTGTAAGGAAGAAGGGAATAAACTATCAGGAAAACCATAGTGCAATGCGATGTTTTCAAATGAAGGGTAAGTTATTATAAAGAGATTCTAACAGATATTTTACTTCCTTCAAAACACAGGTGCTAAAATCGAATTCCTTGGCAAGAAACGAATAGTTATCCTAGTTATAACAATTTATGACGAAAAATAAATTCACTTAAAGTTCATGAGCCTAGTGACAAAATCAAATCAGAGTACAATATTTTTGAATTTCTCAAAAAGCTTTCTGCTTCATGAAAGTAGGAAATCTATGAAGTGTCAAAGCCTGAGATCAGCCGTTGGGATCAACAAACTGCAAATCGGCTGGGAAATCTTTTCACTCGATCCTTTTGAAAATTTCATTCAGCCTCGGGATCAATATCGTATGTGAATTAGTAAAAAGGAAGTATCAAATTAGAACAAATTTTCCAAAAAGTGCCTGCAATTGTCAAATACTATCCATACCACATGTAACACAGGTAACACAGATACTAGATCTAATGAGCCCTTCAATCTAAAAACTTGTAATCAAGTTTCTTAGTCAATCTGCTCACTGAGAGAATATTTACATGATATTGCCAGCAGTAAATCAATCACTTATCGATATACCCAGCCATACAAGAACGACACAAGAGTCCAATCAATAAATTGAAACTGTGATGTAATTCATTGTCTTATAAATTCATAGCCTTAGAAACAGTAGATGGGCTACATACAGCAGTACTCCCAGTCATATCCTTTATTGTGACATCAGCACCCTTTGTCCTTACAAGAAATCTCACTTTCTCCAAGCTACTTTTGTCAAAATTAGAAAGCAATTGATTCATCAGTACAGTAGAGCCTTTGTCGTCTGGAAAGTTGATATCTACATTAGTACTGAGCAGCAGTTCGGCACATTTAAGGTTATCCTTCTGCAGTGCAATTGAGAGGGGCGTCGTCTGCAAAAGACGAATGGAAATAAGAGTTTTAGAAAGCTAACATGAAAAATCACTAAAAATAATAACCACCAGTGACATGGTGTCTACATCTCCTACCACTTATCTGTAGCACAACATCTGTCGGAAATTTAAAGCGTTTGTCGGAATTTCTAGCGTTCACTAGGCAGTACAGGCAGCCAAATTTACTATTTTCAGATGCTGCAACGACAGATTCGCAAATATTTTTGTGTCTAGTAACTCAAAACGCAAGCAGTTTAGTAAATAAAAATGACTAGTAGCCTAAATCATGTACCTTCCAATTATTTGCTGTATTGGGATCTGCACCAGCATCAAGCAATAACTTCAAACAGTGATACCAATTATATGCAGAGGCATAATGAATCGGAGTATTCAAGGAGGAATCCTTAGCATCCGGATCAACACCGATTCGTAACAAGTATGACATAACAGGGTAGTTGCCATTCTGAGCAGCAATCATCAGCGCAGTCTTGCGGTGTCTCACTACAAAATGAAAGATAAATAATGAAAAAGCAATAAATGAACAGAGGTAATAAAAAACGAAGCTTTTTCAAGTATGGATGCCTGCGTGCTGTGCTGTGAAGTGGTCAATAAGTGTAGCAACATGGCAACACACAAACAGACAATAAACACTTGAAACTGTTTCACTTTCAGAGCTAACTCACGCATTTAAATTGAGCATACTACTTTGCTATGACAGAACCAGTAAAATATGAAGCAAGATTCTTGAACTGTCAGACTTGACTTTTACATAATGTAGCATTCATATACATAAATATAAATAAATAAATAAATTATATATATATATATATATATATATATATATATATATATATCTATATATTGCAAAAAATAAATATCAAACACATACATTTACATATATGTATGAGAACGTTCTTATTCAAATAAGCTGTTATATAATGCCTGCTGCGCGTACAAATCTGCAAATTAGCCTTGGAAAAACAAGAAATGCCTCCACTTGCATGCATATATATAAATGCCAAACACATATATTTGAATATATGTATGATAACGTTCTCTTTCAAATATACCATGCATAAAGATATCACTATAGCCAATCATGCAATTGAGTAGGTAGACTTTGTGCTACCAAAAACATTCACGTTTACCTCTAACATCAGGGCTAGCACCAAGTTCGACAAGCTTCTTTACAACATTCAAATGTCCCTGCTCAGCAGCAAATACCAAAGCAGTGTAGTTGCTCTTATCCGCACCCGCAGGAAGATTTGCTTGAGCTCCATGTTCCACTAGTAGAGCTACAGTGCTCTGAAAGGAATACATCATCATGTATGGAAGGAAAACGATGAATGAACATAGAAAGAAATAGACATAGACATAGGTACACATTGTCAGATAGATAAGGAAAGAAACAAGGACACATACATATAAAAACCGAAAAACACTGAAACAGAAATGGACGTTTAGACCAAGCCTTGCACACCCAAAAAACACACACTCTCCCCCAATCTCTCACTCACTAGTTCACTACCCAATCACTCGCTCATTTACTTGCTAACCCACCCATCCACTCAGTCACTCACTCACTCACTCACTAACTAACTCACTCATTCGTTTAGAGATCTATGAAATCTAACTTCCTAGTTGCATAAGTCAAGACAGAAGGCATACTTCATGACCATTCTTTGCTGCGTAGTGTAATGGAGCCTTGGTAGTTTTGCGGTGTTTAGCATTGATGTTTACTCGCTTCTGCTCTTCGCGTTTCGCTGTACCTTCCATCTCATCATCAGCATCATCAGGAGCATCAGAATCATCTTCATCTTCAGAAACTGTAGCAGTTACCAATGCAAGTACATTTTCATCTCTTCCCAGCTTGGCAGCAATCATCAGTGGTGTTGTTCCTTTTGTGTCAATATCATTTGGATCAGCACCTCTATTGAAACGAAAGAGCTGAGGCTTGAAAATTTTGAGCCATACACCAATCAACAGACATCACTCAACAACAACATGCTGAAAATAGTTGCAATTGTAGGCGTCTTGCTGCAATTAATGTACTTCCAAGCTCGTGTGATGCAAAGGTAACAGAAACCAAAACACTTGTAACACTGCACAACATAGTTCTTCCGGTGCAATTTTTATTCATGTAGGATTCAATATAACAACATTGAAAAATTTTCTTACACAATCAAAGAATCAAATTGAAGCATAAGACAGGAAATAACTGTACAAAACACTACAGCATTTACTGGAATGATATAAACTGAATCGAACCAAAATCTTTCCTATATCCATTACTGTTACTGGTATCAATTTCATTTTTTACACAATAAACACCACGTCAGCTATACCTAAATTTCTAACCAATTTAACTGTAATTATCAAGAGTATTTTATTCCGTAACCTTTCAAATACCTGGAGAGGAGAAATTTCAAAGGACCTGCTCCTTCGCAAGCTGCAGCATAGTGTATTAACTTTCTGCCTTTGTTATCCTTCACTTGATAATCCGGAATAACAGAGAAAAGTTTCTGCAAATACTTTGTATTTGGGTTTATTGCCGCACAGTGAAGTGGCATAATCTGAAAGGAAGATGAAAAGAATCTTGTAGGCCTAGCCAATTTCAGACAATTTCCGAGGGTTGTTAATGGAGATTAGTATCAGTAATGGTTACTTACATATATCAAAAATAATAATTCAACGCTCCTTCTGCAAACAGTGTGCATAAAAACTAAGCATACTAAATTCAAACTGAATCATCTTTCCTTTCTTGTCATTATTCATATCGAAATGTAATTGAAGAAAATGTCATTTTTGAATCCACTTTATTACCTATATAAATTTATATTTTTTCTATTAGTATAAACGTCTACAAGAAACAAACTACAACATGCCACCACAGGGTGCATGGAAGTGCATAAGCAGCTCTGTGGCCATTCACCAACTATAAGCAACATACTCTCAGGTTCCCAATTAATCTCCCCCGCTTATTAATTTGTCGATTTTTTCCAACCCCCCGAATCTTGTTAGGACCAACTGTTTATTAAAGCTAAGGAAATTGACTTTCTAAGAACTCCTCATTTTATTTCCTTTCTTTGTGGGAACCACTTACGCCTAATTTTCAAAGCGAAATAGTGTGCTTCTGTATATACTTCAGTTTTGTGCTTCCTAACAACCTTTTTTGCTCCTTCCATCGCTTTCCAATCGTTTAAAGTCGTTTCTCAAAGTACCACCCCCGCTTATCTTGACCCCTTCCGCTTTTTCTCGGAATTTTTTCCAGCCCTACTGTTTATTAGGACCCCCGTTTACTTGGCACTTGAGAGGACGTCAAGGGATCACGCACTCGTTCCTTAACACCTCTAGGAAGGAGGGAAAATACAAGAAAGGAGGGCACCACAAATTGATATACAGTATTTATATATGTGTACAGTGTCTTTGTATCTAGATCGCTCCGTTGCAATGTAGTCTATAATTCTATATACAGGAAAAACCAAAGAAATGACTTTGATTCCGTAATAGACAATCATTGGCAATTCTTTTCGCGACTAGTTTCTCCTGTTCAAGCGGGCTCATATATATATATATATATATATATATATATATATATATATATATATATATATATATATATATATATATATATATATATATATATATATATATTGTGGAAGAGGCGGCTTTAAATTGCTATTTTATTATATTATATAGATTTATTAACAAAATGAAAAATTTGCTAAAACAAATGACTTCTTACACCCCAAGGAAACGATTTCTTGGTGACAGATTGTGTCTTGAAGTTTGAAAGCGGCTCATTTTCATGTAAAAGCGTCTACAAGATAATCATATGGCATGGTAGAGCATGGCACACGCACTAATTAGAAAATGTAGTGCTAATAAGGAAAATCTGGAGAAGTGATGAAATGTTAGCAGTGATATGGTCTAACATGGTACAGAAAAAATCCATGCAAAGCTGGAGAAAGACAGTGGGTACAAGAAATCATGACCTACTAGGGCAGGGATCGGGAACCATTGTGACAAAGACAGTCATCAAAGCCTCAAATCTTAAAAAGTACTTCCATTAGAGCCATAAACTGGGATATTGGGGCTACATGGGGCTACAGAATTGCCTGATTCGACACAGATTTTGCAACGCGCTGTCAAGCTATAAATGACACCTGAATACGACACCAGCAGTAACTTTGAAAGCCTTATTGGAAGTACTCGCTGTTTCGCAATGCTCTAAAGGAATGTCTGCTAAGATTTGTCTGCGAGGCATAGAGCCAGATGCAGTCACGAAAAGAGCCACATCTGGCTTGCGAGCCATAGGTTCCCGACCGCTGTACTAATGTGTTTCTGCGCTACAAAAAGGCAAACAAAGATAATACTATAATTCTACACACATGATGTTATTTTTGCATCCCCTCCTCATAGGACCTAAATCTTAAGAATCAAATGTTCATTCATCTTACTACTCTTGATAAAGCATTTTGTATTACTAAAAGACAGATCTTAGCATGGCCAAAAGGATGCATCTCTTGAAATAAGGAAGAGAGAAGAGTAAAACACTTCCAGAAAAGCTGATTCCTTTGAAAAAGGAAAACTCATTACCTCTTTATGGAGGAAATTCATCCCATATGACGATAGATTATCCTTGTCTGCTTCCTTGTTAACAAAATATGCCGCAAGTTTACGATGCCCATTACGAAGAGCTATATCAATAGATTGCATGATTCTTTGAGGGTCTCTCTGGTAAAGGACGAGAAGTACATACTATTAGCGAATCACTGAAAATTTCTAGCTTTGCTTTCAACTTTGCTTACATAAGCATGCAATTCATTACAACTGCTAAATTCTTCGCTATAGAAAGAGCCGTTAACTGCCCAATAACTTTTGAAAACTATACTACAATATTCAAAAGCTATTATTACTTTTTAAAACTACAATAATTGTTAAAAATAAATGGAAGAACAAATCTGTAACCTAAATTAACATGTAAGTGGTTGCTCATATAGCAATACCAATACTCATTTTACTCATGTCTGTAACTATTGGAAAGAGAAAAGGAGGAAGCCCAAACAGGATTTGCTAAGAATGGTAATCAGAGGTGGGAAGACTTCCCAATAATAGGAGCTGGTCTAATAGGTATCGGACTGTAAAGAATAGGTATGAAGCTAGCTGATAAAGGGAATCGTGAGGGATGGGCTGATGATAAGGTTGGGTTTCACCATGCTGTCGAGGGCATCACCGTCTTTCTAGGACAGGTAGACGATGAAGAAAAATTACTACAAATACAGGAAGATGCTGGAAGCTTCATTTGAATTGGCTAGGTAGGACACAACACTCATAAAGCTGTAGACAAGTCAAAATATGGGATGCTGGAAGATAACTTACACTCGCTTTCGAACAATGCATAATTATTTCCGGTGAAAGGTTTCTCTTCAAGCAAAAGCTAATGGGAAGCTCCTCATCTAGACAGCCACATTCATCATCCTGAGCGAGAGTAATCAATGGATGCATTTAGCCAATAACATGTACCACAAAAGGGGAATAAAGCAAGAGACAAAATTCCATAGCATAAAACAACACGAGCAATACACCACATTCCATTCAACAAACCATAATAGACTTCAAAGGAACATAACATAATGCAATACTGCACAATTCAATGCAACAAAACCTTACACAGCACAATGCAGTTGAAAGGAATGCAACACAATTGCATACAACACAATTCAATACAACACAATTAAGAAATACTATACAATGAAACACAATTCTACCCAAGAAAATACAATTCATAAAATGCACAATAATAATGTATAACACAATGAAGCATCGTAGAAAAGATCTCTTTAAGTGGCTACAACTTCCTACAGTATCCCAGCACACTTTCCAATAAAAGTGATAATAATGAATGGACAGAATTATGTTTAATTCGAACTACCAGTACGACAGTCAAAATAACATAAAACTCTCACCAGGGTAGCGCTTCAAAAACAAAGCATGCTCACATGAATATTTCTCCTGATATATTTTTCTAGTCTTTATAACTACCGTAAATTCTCTATTTCGCACCCCAGGAGGCTCATTAATTTCAAGCACTCCATACGGGCTTACTGGAAAGAGAGACTAAAAAAGAATTTACGGTATTCCATAACAGTGACTACAAGCACTTAACAGCTGGACAACTCTCTATTAACTTTACTTCTATGAAGCTGGGCCACAATCTCCTTCTGAGAGGCTAACCTTAGCAAAAGCATTGTTCCCTTCCTTGGCTCCTCTGCTGGCTTCCATAGGCCTCACTGCATGACCAAAAGTAAAGAAATTGTACCTACAAAGGAGATATTCAGCAACTAACGAACAGAAGCAAAACAATTTAGTGCAAATACAATGCATCATTATCTGCTTATACATATATGTTAATATATTGCATGTATTTTACAATTTTTAAAACATTGGCAGAAAATGAAATGGAAAGAAAACAATACAAAATCAATTACTTTCCAGTGCTCATCCTGGCAATCCCTGAAGACGGATAGGGTGCTTTCCTGTCCTTAGGGTTATCTTTAGCGAACAATAAATCAATAGCTTCTTTATTCTCATTCAGCAAGGCATAATGAACTGGTCCAAGTTTTATGTCTACACTCCGATTCCAAAACACCTGAAAGAAGGGAGAAAATTATAATCAAGAAGAAGCACGGAAACGTAATAACTACCAAGCAGAACAAACATACGTTTCTTTATAGGAAACCTACTCTCTTCCTTCAGCCTGGATGATTCTTAATATTTCGTCAAATCCAGACCTACATGTTTCTCAAATTTAAAGACTTCCAATGGTAATAACAACCCAGGTTAGGCAATTGTGATGCAAGAACAAGGATGCTCAGGGTCTGTGAGGCATGTGATTGATGTTCATTCTATTTTCTTGCTAGTTTGATAAGAAATTCACTAGTTAAAACAGTTTTTGTAAGTTAATATTTGAAACACAGACTGCTTATGTTTCTTAAATGTTTCTTAATTTTTGCCTAAGTTCAGCCTCATGTTTCTTATAGACATGTTTCTCATAAAAACGTGTATGCTGCTGTTTTCTAGAACAAGATTTCCTGCGCATTCTCTGCACAGTAAACTAAAAACTACGTGCAAGTTTTCATGTCCACAAATTTTTGGGACGAAATGGGAAGCAGATGTTCCAAAGAGCAAATAAATCTCTAAGTAGAATACTATATAGCAAAACTAACAACTATTATAGTTGCTATTTCTAGCTATTTATATTCTACGTACGTTACCTCTATTCCTGTCTTACAAGAGGCTTCATTGTCAATGGTTCTTAAACTGCATATTCTACTTGACTTCTGCTAGTACAGTGCAATGTACAGTTTCTAACAAAGTAGCAACTAAAGAAGCTTGTTGCAATTCTATTTAATAACGTCACATGCCCATTACGTCACATATATCATGATTGGTCAATGCATCTTCTCTGCCCACAAAAGGGAACACGCATTGACCAATCATGATAACGCTGACGTAAAATCGAGTGAATATGTTGCTGAGTCCTATTACCCAAATAGACATTAACTACTGAGTGGAAAATACCAAATTAACCACTCTGAAAGATAAATTAAATTAATTAAAAATGCATAAAGATGTCTGCAGTCACCAGAACAAACTTGCAGGTGAACTAATCCTATCGAAATTAGGAGTGTGTTGCTTCACAGTGTTCAATGCAAAAAAAGTTCTGAAAATAAGTAGAATACCTACTGAATAAACGTTTTCAACATCAAAAATAGCATCTTTTAGACTCTTCATGTCATTGCTAAGAATTGCACGCAACCCTCGTTTGACATGCGCAATAGGCAAGTCATTCCTGTTGAGGACAGTTAGAAATTATCATTATCAACATTTCTAGCTAGGGCTGGCACCAGCCACCAAATATTAGGCAAAAATTTTTCTGCAAATTTGGAAGAACTAGAAAACCAATCCTGGAGAGAGCTGGAAAGGGCAGGCCCCCATTTCCCCATGACACTGCCATGTTTGAATTGTACAATGCAGGAGGAAAAAATAATTTGATGCAAGGTAAGATTGATAACAGAATACCTCTCTTCAAATAGAGGGTCCTTTTCAACAACTACAATGTCATTATTTGGCTCCAGACCTCTTTTTTTTGGCTTTGCTGCTTTCTTTTCCTTCTTGACTGCTGTCTTCTTTTCTTTTGTTTTCTTCTTTTTAGGTGATCCTTCTGACTTTCTTTTTCTCTTTTTTGGTGGGCCCTTATCTTCCTTGTCACCTTCATTCTCAGAAACTGATTCATCAGCTTGGTCACTGCTGCTTTCTAAACGGTGATAATCCAAATGAGGAAGCAAATTCAAATTACAGTGTTCAAAAGAGCATTCTTCCCCATCCAAAAAGAAATGGGGTTTCTGAGGGATATAACTTTTATGCTACTTGCCTGGGGCCACTGTGGCTCCAAAACTTGGGAGGAGAAATCTTATGAAAAGGGGCCTGTTCACTCCAACAATGCAATTGGGGCCCATTCATATATGTCCATGATACATTAATTCAATCTTTCAATTTGAAATGCATCATGGATCAATGGAAGTTTGTATGAGCAAGCAAGGAAGCTCCCCAGAGGATATTGATTTGACTGAATGATAGTACAATTGGGCTTGACCTTCAAGGGTGTTGGCTTGATTCTTACCACAATCAGTCATTAGAAATGTCAGGAATGGTGTCTAGTTTGAAACAGTCCAAGTAGGAATCAAGCTACCTCACATGAAATTTGCAAGCTTCAATACTTGGGGAGGGTACAGGGGTGGAAGTAATGTACAAGTGATAAAACAATAAGCAGCAACTGCATTGGAATCAAAGTCAGAAACTGAAAACATAAATATATTCCAAAAAGAATAATTAAAACAAATAAGCAATATATATATATATATATATATATATATATATTTATATATATATATATATATATATATATATATATATATATATATATATATATATATATATATATATATATATATATATATATATATATATATATATATATATATATATATATATATATATATATATGTATATGTATGATTTCTAACACCCAATCTAATAAGACATGATTGTAGTCAATGGCTTAATGGGTGATAGAAATCAGTATAAACACAGTAACATTGCTTTTATGCTGTTTCCTTGAAGATTGCACACTGTCACATACCTGGATGGATTTAGATGTGTGATAGCAAGCATTTCTGTCATAATCTCCCCATGAAAGTGTGCATACTTTTGAGCAGTCAGCACAATTCAAAAAATAAATCACTTTTATAGTTGTGATCAAAACAGTCAAGTTTTCAAAAAAAATCAGCCAGGAGTGTTAAAGCTTTGAGAATTTTCAAGCCAAGTTATTTACTAAGTATTGGAAGTTATTTAGGGAAGCTTGAACAACATGACAATATTATATGCCAAACTTGTACTCAACAAAAAAACTTAAAGCTGATCCTGCTAACAAACAAAGGGAAATTGAATGATTTTATGAAGGATTCAATAAAATCTTGGATAATGTAAAATCTTATATATCAAATTCTTAACTTTTTGAGGACAGAAATGTTGTGAGTAGATGAGCAGATATCCACCAGTATTTCTCTATTTGTATACAAACTTGCACATTGTGCACAATAATAATGAGGAATAAAGAAAATATAATAACCAACCAGGTGATAGATCATCAGCCTTCTCCATTCTCAATGCTTCCTTGAGCAACCTCCTCACTCTTTTGAAATATTTTGGCAGAAGTACAAACAATCCACCCTCTACTTCTTCTAGTTTCACCCTGTCTATTACTGCTGCTTGATAGCATATATCATCATATGATATCTTTAGTAGGGGAAAAACAGAGTGAATGTTTTTCAGGAAGCATCTATTTTTACAATAGCATGTATGCAAAAGGCAAGTATGACCAGCATCATAGTGGTTCAGGGGTGGGGTGGGGCTATAGTTTATTAATGCAATATCTCACTGCAACCTTTCTTTTGGTTTACTGCTAGTGCAACAGCTCAAGCCAATGTTTATTTTCAAGAGAAATCAGGGGTATGCGTGCTAAGATTTATAGAGGTAGCCAAGTATATTCCAAGCATTTAGCTAGCATTTGATGAACTAACTTTGCCAGAACTTTCGAACTTGATGGCACTTCAGGGGCATGAAATCCCCCTCACCTCCAGATAGCTGCAACTGGGTCAAGCCTATATAGATATGGGTCAAATACTATCACTGACAGTCAATGTTGATAACACAAAGGGTGTCATTATGATCACCAAGATAATAGACTTAAGTTAAATCTAAGACAGCTGATCACAATATATCACATATATGCCACCCTTTTGGTTTTTGTGACTCGCCTTACAGAAAAAGCTCCTATACAATACCACTACCAGGGTCTAGTGTTAAAATAACAAGAAGGGAACTCAAAATAGAATACTGCAGGCCACACCCTTTAGAATCATGAAAAGCACCCCCAATTCACTTCTTGATCCTCCACTTGCCAGGATATAACTATACTTTGCATTGTGCACAAATATTTAAATGAGATTGCAACGCTTGATAATAGTAGGAAATTTTCAGAAAAATTTTCAATAAATTTAGCATTATCTGGGGGCTATGCCACCCAAATCCTTCAATAAATTCAACAAGAGAGGCTGGCCCCCTCTGTGCCCCCCAGACTACACCCCTGCTCCAATAGCATCACTATTCATGATGCACAACACATCAAATCTATAATAAAGTGATAATAATCCATGAAGTATGCTGGAGGATGGCTCAAAATATATAGCTTAAAAGGAACTCAAGGGAAGCAGTATATTTCTGTTCCATAAATTCAGCAAAGTTTTTTAAAAATTACCTGATACTGTTGTTTTGCTGCATTAACTCTATCAAGCCATGCAATGTTGAAAGGATCAGAATTCTCTGGTACATCCTCTAAGACTCTACATAGATAGAAATCATTTCCATCTCCCCTGACAGCCAAGTAATCATTTGCAACATAGAGGAACTTTATGCTTTTGTACCGGTCCAAGTTCACCATGCCCCGCCTTGCCAGTGACTTTATGCGGCTTGATTGCCTTTGATTTTGCTTGTCACTCTCCATAAAGGCTTCTTTTTCATCAGACTGAAACCAAATAGATGTAAAACACTCGACTTGAACTAATAACTCATGCTAGCATCAATGGTGTTGATCAAAGAAAAGGTCAGACTCTATGTCAATACTTTTCAGAACACCTATGTGCAAATTTGACAATCTAAATACTGACTAACGGAAGGGTGTTACATTACTACTGCAAGGGGTTCGGTAGAAGTATTATCTCCAATGTCACAGCTCCTTACAACACCTCTTGCGTCTTTGTCAAAGTGAGGACAAAAAGTACTTATCGAACAAAGGAAATGCCAACATTGCATTTTCATTGTGGCGAGGCTTGCCTAAATCTGCCCTCATTAATGCTCATGTCCACTGACGCATCGATATGTCATGAAATTTAAGCGTTTACTCGGGAGTAATAGGGATAGTGTGAAAAAATTCGGTTCTAGCATGAGCACGAAGTGTAAAGGTCACATTAAAATGTCGAAGGTGAAATAGGGGCGTTACATGCACTTTTAAGAAGAAAATGGTACACTTCCTGGTAGGAAGCTACTTTGACAATCAACTCGTCACAACCTTTTCTCGCATTCTGGAATCCTATCACAATGAAAATGTTTACCAAGTCAATTCCTTGCAATACCAGCCCGATCATGCTAATTGGCAGTGCATATGTCATGAAAAATGTGTAAACAAGGAGCTGACGTGTTCACAATGGATGCTCTGAAGAGCATCTCTTGATTCAATTTCATTATACAGTGCATTTCCTAATAAAACGTACGTGCGTACCTGTAACTCAATAGTGTCTGTTTCTGAAAGATCGTCGGTATCGTATTCTTGTTCAGCCGCTTGTTCTGCTATCTTTCCTAGCTCATCAATGGGCCTTCCAGCGGATCGGGTTTTTGCCAAATCAAGGTAACTTGGCATTCCATCATCATTCTTCTTTGCTTGCTCCCTTCGTAAAGCTTCCTCTTCCCTCGAAAGAGTTCTAGATCCTGAAAGCACATTACCTCTTTCTTCTTCAATCCTAACACAAATTGATGACTTTCGTTTCAGCTGGAATTGTCCAGCCATTTCGCTCGTCTTTCACCTGGTTCGGACGTAAACAGAACGCTCATTCAGAAGGGCTTCGCTATTGACTTCTTCCTGTCGCAGAAACGAGGCCAGACAGGAAACGCCCACTTCATTCCTTGAAAGAACTTAGGATTGGTGCAGGGCGTTAAAACTGGGGTGAAGGGGGAGAGTGGGTGGGCGGAAGGGATTTTACCATATTTTGTAGTTTTCTGTTGGGGAGAAGGTACCAACCATTACAGATCATTGCTCTTTTGCTCATATCCTAACACTTTTGAAAGTTGTGCTACAGTGTGAACTCAGAAAATTTTCGCTGAAATGTTTATGATTTCTCCCTGAGTTTTACAATTCTTTCGCTGATTCAAGGTAGGTACTGAGCAAAAACCATACTATATGCTGATCGCAATGTAACATTATCTAAGACTGTTTATGCGAAAGTGCGTTTAAATTTCATCATGAACACTAATATCTTTTAATACTGCAAAATAAAGGTAGTGCTAAAACTATTGATCATTTGACAACAATTCAATCTCAGCTACCTTGATTTGTCGAATGCCATAGAAAAATATGTATTTGGTGATTGTCGCGATAGTTTTAAGCATAGTAGTAAATCGGTATATTTACAACACAAACAAATAATTTTTATAACACTGGTCAAATTTCCAGATTTTCCCCTATCCCCTTGATTCCCCGATTCGGCAGACACCATGGGTGGCACGAAGGGGACTATAGCCTTCCGCTTGAAGGTAGAAAACTATTTATTAGAAGATTTTTTGCATCAATAGTATCCTGACAACTGTATTTTAGCCTCCTATCAGAAGATTCAGCCCCTCCTCAGAGAATTATTGGAGCCACCCCTGGCTGACACCCTGTAGTTGAAAATACCGAAGGAAGACTGAAAAATAGACCTTTGTCCACAATAAAAAGGGGCAAAGCTGCAATGAGTACTGTCTACAAGTCAGCTCACAAGGAGTTAACTTTAATGAAACATGTTGCGCTTTTTATAAGGAAATCTCCTTTTTACCTGAGCCTCAATTTCCTTAACTGTTACCGAAATTGAGCCTCAGGTTTTCTAAAGACTTTCTTAACTTTCATTGAAGTAAACCAGCTAACACGGGTGATCCTTTCCAAATTCTTATCTGTTATCAGTTGAATCTACTAATGACATAATATCTTTTTTGGCAAAGAAAAGAACTGAAATTTGGAAATCGAGCCTTGTGACTTTCTCAAGACTTCTTAAGATTTTGGTAATTGAGCCTCATTTTCTAATAACACTTTTCTCATAAAGCAAATTGTATTTAATCTTTTGGTAAAAATGGTTCTTGAAAGTGCAAATTTGTTAGGCAATATTGCTGTCTGACGCTGATAGTAGCAAAAACTCCATCTTGACTGGTACCTTGGTAAAACGTGAAATTTTGGCTGTTTCACATTTTAACAAAGGACACTAGGAGTGGCTACACTGTTGAATTCTGCGCTGGATAGTAAACAACACTATAACGCTTCACGCGACGAACCCAGCAAAGGGTGAAACCATGACAGAAGATAACAAAAAGAAAATATCCATTTTTACTGCTTCCATAAACTCCAATAATGCGAAATAAACAATATGCGTAAATACTTTAGCGTTCTTCTTCGATACGCTCGGCGAAATAAAACAAGCGAATTAGATATCATTCTTGCGATTTACTCCCTACTACTTTTCTATACGAATTAGCGAATTACTTGATCTCCTACAACTATCTCTATGCAACTTATTACACACAACTCTCCCTACTCTCTTTCGATTCCTCTATTTTAAACTCTCGAACACAGGGATACAAACTAAGCAGGACGGGGTACGAAATCCAAAATACACAATGAAACTATGCCTTGCTCTTTTCTATTTCGTTGTAACCTCGAGACTGAATTTAAACATCATTACATAGAATATAAGGTAGGTACTAAACGACACATTTTACTTCAGAGCACAGGGCACGTTAACAGACACAATACCATTTTAACACATAACATCAAAGGTAAATCAACACGACATACAATGTAAAATAAGCTAAAAATACAACAACAACACATTACATAGATTAACTTTACATTATATTTAAGAAAGAATATTTATTGTTCTTTACACTTCTGTTATACTTATTGATGAAGTAACAAATCAACAAATATTTTTGTAACTTTTACTGACTTTTACACCTTTAATTCTGAAGAACAATCACTCCATACTAATATTCAATTATACAAATGAGGTTTCTTTGACGGCGCTACTCCTCCCGGGCCGTTTGTTCTAATCTCCGGAAAATTTGCCCACCTGTTTCTTGTGTGCCGTCGTTGTGAATCGTGGAAAGGATTTTTTGACTTTGGTGCGCGTTTGAGAGAAAGAGGGGATTTTCCGATTGTCCCTTCGGTAGTACCATGTCATATGGCTGATGGAGATATATCGTCGTTATAGCTAATAGGTGGAATAATAATAATATGATAATAACAATTCAATAATTTACAGTAGACGTAGATAAATAAGTCCGTAGCTGGTATGTCAGCTAATTAAACCCTACTACTTACAATAACCCATATATAATATAATAAAATAAAACAGTGATATGTTTACATAGAAGAAGAGAAATAAAGCTAGAATACAAATGTAAATTGAAATGAAGATTAATAGAGTTAATTAAGGAAACCGACATGACTAACGAATTGTCTGCATAACCTGCAGTGCCAGCTATCCATCCATCCTTTAATGTGCCTCATAAATGATGCAAGAGTTTTAATGCTTTTAAAATCATCGGGTAGGTTATTCCACAGCTTACATCCTAAAAAGGACAAGCTTTCAATTCCGTAACTAGAAGTTCGCGCTTTGGGGATACGCATTGGCAAATTGTTCCTAAGATTGTGGGTCATGTCCTTTTGTACAAATATTTCCTTCATAAAACTCGGGTTGATATTTTGTACAGTTTTGTAGACCTCAATCATTAGCAACGTAGGTTTCTTTTGTGTGTTGATACAGAGTTTGATTCAAGCAGAAGGGTTTAAAGTCAGCTGTTCTATTCTGGGATGCGATGCGCAAAGCCTTTCCATATATTCGATTTATTTTATTGTCCAGGGTTCGGTCACAGAACATCCACACGAGAGGGCAGTAGTTAAATTGCGATAGAATGAACGTTTTCATTGTAAGGTTCAGTTGCTCTGTGCTTAAGTAACACGAAATACAGGAAAGAGCATGGAGCTTTTGCTTTGCCTTCTTACATAAAGAGTCAACATGTGTGTTAAATGTTAGTTTTTTATCAACCGTGATCCCTAGTAGTTTTTGCTCTCTCCTTTCAACAACTGAGATAGTTTCAATTTGTAAGGTTAAATCGTTGCTTTGGTCACCAAAGACCATAAAATGATATTTGTCTCTCAGCAACTAGCAACAGTTGAGATAGAGCTCTCTCATCATCATCATCATGTGCCGTCCGCTTTCAGCAGGTTGGCTACCATGGATCGCCACTTCTCTCGGTCTTGTGCCATTCTAATGT
>OLMO02000277.1:3034822-3052337 GCA_900291935.2 Cassiopea xamachana
TGTCAAGATTCATTTTCTTCATTTCTTGTATACTGTTGTCTAGCTTTCCTGGTTGAAATAGTGTTCTTACATTCCATGTTCCTATTTGAAGACATCCACCTCTGGTTTTCAGAGCAACACTATCAGATAGCAACCTTCCAGAAGGGTTTGAGCTGCCATCTTCATCCGAAGACTTACTGACCAATGAGGTGTCCGTCTCTTCCCTGTAGTTAGTATCTGGTTCCATCGCAGGGGTCCCGACTTCACCATCGTTTCACTTTTTCCATCTATTGCTATCCATGGTTAACTATAGGGTGTATATATACATGGTGGGGTCCCTATCCCTTCCACGGTGACTGGCCACAAGTCCCATTCCGTCAGGAGAGTGCCCTGGATGTGTCACACATCTTGCTGTTACGCCTTCAGAGCCATTGACCATGTTGGTTCTTCTGCCTCTTCTGCCGTTCCAGTCTTCATGCACTTAAGGGGTGACGTCCCCTAAACACTAGTCCTTTCGGACTAGCGATCCCCTCAACTTAGTTTTGCTCACCAGCCGAGGTGAGGTACCGTGGTGTGGCCGAAGGTGTGCACTACCAACTACTTGGAGCCATAAGTGAGAGTTTGAGTAGAACTGGAGGACCAGTGCTCTCACCCATCGCCTAGAAGAGCGATGCGGCTGGCGAGTTTACAAAGGTACTACCCCTCAGTAACTACCCTACACCACAGAGCTCTCTAGTTTGTTCAGAATATCTATGGTGTCAGTGTCACTTACATAAAGGGTATTGTCACCTGCATAATTGCAAATGTCAATGTCTGGTACGAACATGAGCAGATCATTACTATATATATTAAATAGAAGAGGCCCCAGAACTGATCCTTGAGGGACACCCTGCTTGATATATTTCCATTCACTAAAAGACCCATTTACTTTTACTCTTTCTTTTCTTTTGTATAAGTAGCTATGAATGAACACTAAGGCATTTCTGCTAAAGCCATATGCCTCTAACTTTGCCACCAAGAGTTCGTGATTCGGGCAGTCAAAAGCTTTTAAAAGGTCCATGAAAACAGCACCAACACAATTCCCTTCATCTAAACTTTTTTTGCATTTCTCTATAAATCGCAGTAAAGCATGTTGTGTGCTGTGCTTTCTCTAAAACCACAGAGCATAGGGTTAAGAAATCCGAGAGAAAACGGTTTTATCTGATTTTCAACTAGTCTTTCATAGACTTTTGAAACTGGTGGTAAGATTATGATTGGTCTGTAGTTTTGCTTGCGGTTAACAGCCTCTTTTTTGTGAATTGCTGAAACATCTCCTGCTTTCAATTTTTTGGGAAATGTGCACTCATCCAGGCTATTATTAAAACATTTTTTCAGTACATCAGCAAAATTAAAGGGTTTTCTTTTAGTATTCTAGCTGGGATACTGTAAATGGGGGATGCCTTTCTATTACCCTATTTTTTTAATTTGTTGCAAAGCTTCCAATGTTGTGATGTTTCTAATGGAAAACGTTATGGAGGGAGTCAACACTTCCTTTATCTTCTTAATACGAGGGTGTTTACTGTACTTTATTATTGCTACACCAATAGGATCATCCATTCCATTAGTTGTAGAGAGATGGGTCTTATTTACACTAATTTCAAGTTCCATTGTTATATTGGTAAAATAGTGGTTACAAACTTCTGCAATCGCAAGATCTTCGCTGATAAATTCATCATTTTCGATAAGATTAATTGATTTATAAACTTGTACTGTATCTGTGCTGGAAGACCGAATATTCTACGTTAGCAGTATTATATTGAAGTACTCTATTTTCGTAGGAGGCTCCGTTTCGTTTGTCGTCAATGAATGATATGAGATGCGATATTTCCTGCTGCTGCATTATGTGTTTAATATTGTGTTTGTACGACGTGCTGATTCCAGTTTCGTCGTTTTTCGTTAATGGATGAAGGACATACAATATTTTGCTGCTATATAGTGGTCTATTTTCGGGGACAAGAATCAGTTTCGTTTCTCGTTAATGGATGATTTGAGATACAATATTTCCTGTTGCTCCATTCTGTGTTTGATATGGCATTTGTGTGACGTGCTGATTCATTCCACTGTTGGCACACTTTTTCTGCTAAAGGTGAGTTCATTCTTAATATTTAAAAACAGTTATAGGACGAGTGGTTTCTTTGTATTTAGCTTTGATTTCGTGCGCAGCGTAGAGCTGCTTGTCTGTGTCCTTGTGATGTTCCTTGCTGTTTTTCATGTTCCACGGAATGGGAAACACTCTTTTTCCATTTAACTTCGCATTTTATAAGCCGTTTTGCTGTTTTCGATCATTGGAATGGCAAAATCTGATATCCGCTCTCCCTTTGTTCTTGGCGAACTTTGACCTTTATAGCCAGATTGATATCGCAAGTTCTGCTCTCATGAGTTCCTTGAGTTCAAGTACCTGAAATCTACTGCCAGGGGCTGGATTTTTCGAGATGTGATTTTATGAGTGGAAGTTGGGGGCATGGGGTGCCGTGAAGGGGGGGTGGTAAATATTTTTTCTTTTGAACGGATTTTTGTTTGGGGCTATCCGATATCCGAATTTACTATAGCAAAATGATTGAAAACAGCACAAGTGCCTACAAAATGCGAAGATAAATGCAAAAAGAGTGTTTCCTGTCACTTGGAACATGAAATACAGCGAGGAACATCACACAAACAATGCAAACCTGCTCAATTTTGGGAATCAAATATGGCAACTATTCATATCCAACAGATATGTAAAGTTATCTACGTCCAAAGGGCAATGAAATAAGGGGAAAATAATGAAACCTACACTGCTTAAGAACACCAAGGAAGAACTTACCCTTACCAGAAAAAATGCCAACAGCAGAACGAATCAGCACATCACATCAACGTCATATCAAATACAGAATGGAGATGCAGCTGTATTTCATGTCCTTCTCATCCATTAATGAAAAACAAAACTAATTCTTGTCCCCGAAAATAGACTGCTACAAATGCCATACTGCTAAAGTAGAATACTCTGTCGTTCCAAGTATTAGCTATTCCAATGAAGTATCTCCATTAGCCTTATGACACTTAAAGCAATTCCGAGAAAGTGCTAAGCTTGATTGTAGAGGCGGAAATTGTGAAAAACGCCAACTTCTCTGAAACTGATTCTCGTCTCTGAAAATGGACTGCTCACATAGAATATTCAGTCTTTGCAAGTATTGGAAGTATTAACTATACTGATGATCTTTCTCCATCAGTCATATGACACTGTAACTTATCTAGCGAGACTCCTGAGCTCAGGAGTTTAGAGGGGAAAAATTGGGAAAAACGCCAGTTTCTCCCAAAAGCGCAACAGAATCAAAAGCCCTTTTTATGATACACATTGAAGGCAGACAAAGAAGAGGTGGGAAAATTTTTGGGTGAATAGGGCACATGGCCCAGGAAGAGCAGTGCCTTCAAACTCCCCCATTTTACCTCATTTGCATCCATTTACAGATCCACATATTACTATATAATGACTGTATATATTGGTGCCCGCTAAATGCGGGTACTCCCATCCCCAACTGTGTTTTGCAGAATAGTCTTGGAAAAACAAGACATTTCTCTTTACTATCCTGTTCATGCTGAGAGAATCATTGAGTGCTGACAGTAAGTTGCATCCTGTCAAGCATGTTGATTGATGGCATCACCAATCACTGTAAATGAGCATGTGACCCCCTGCCATGCCTTGTTGGAATGTAGAAGAAAAATTGTTGACAGAATTTGGGTGAAATTATTGTGAAAAAATGATCACAAACCTACGCTAGGCTACTTGGTGCAATAAAAGATGGAAGGAGATGCGGAAATGTCTTGTCTTTCCAAGGCTAATCTGCAGATCACAGTTGCGGGTGGGAATGCCCGCATTCAGCGGGCACCCATATAAACAACTTGTCTCTCATATCATCTTCCTGTAAGTAAAGGGTATACTATATTCTGTGAAAAACTAACATTCTTATCAAATGAATGTGATGGTTAAGAGCTACAATCCCAATGGCAGAACTTTCAAAAACAACTATGAAACTAAATTCTTCACTTCATAGAAGGGTCAATGTGAAAATAACACTAATCACTGTGTTTCTTAAGAATAGCCGAGCACAGAAGAGATAGCATCAAATGACACAAATTATCTGCTATACATTAACCAAGCTCTAAGGTATACAAACGGTCAATATAAGAGCAGCCAATATCAGTAGGAATACAAACAGTCCCAATAACAGCTGGGAGTATAAATGGGAATGAAGTGTCTCTAAATATTAAGTCCCTTTAGAGAATAGAGTATCTACATTCCATTCCATTGCAGTTTGTTCTGTTCACCATAAAATATTGATTGAATAGAATTCTGTCATGGCATTCATTACATCACAACAAGATACATAAATACCTCTCTCTTGCTACGGCAAAAGCACGTCTTTACATCCTGTAGAGAAATAAATAACAGACTTAAGAATGCCAGACTGAGGTGTCATCAAACTGAATATCAAACAAAAAGTACCTGAAATATGTTGATGAACTTAGACACTTGAGTGTAAATAATTGCTTCATGAAGTTATAACTGAAAACCCATTCATTATATGGGTACACAACAAAACAATGCTTGTTCACAAATGCTTTGTCATCATTATAAAATATCTGAGAAAAAGTTCTTTAATTTGAGGGTAGAAAATTGGTTCATGGAGTTGTCAATTGAAATCTGTTCAATATTAGAACATTTTTTAAATATCTACAGCACTTGTTAACAAAACTTTATCACCCAATAAATCAATCTTAAGGATTTGAGATTTGCAACTCGAGCCTAAATTATTTTATCCTGGAGTTAAAATTGAACAGTAATCAGTATTGGCACACAGGGCAAAATCCTGCAGTCATTCAAAGATATTTGAAAAGTATTACTTGTCAACCATTAATGTAATTTACAAACTGCCTATGGAAATGTAGCTATTACCCAGCGAATGCTAAACTTCGCAATTATTGCTATAATTGCCAAGTAAAAAAAGTCATTCACTACCGCCTGAGTGCCAAAGTTTATATTCACAACACAATCCTGCCATGTGTATGCATGAAATCAATCAAATAGTTTAATCAAAACCACTGCTATACTGAAAAACCTTTATATTGCACCCCCACGTCATTGCTTAGAAGCATTTAATGACAAACCTAACATGGCCCTTACCCATAAATGATAGATAAAATTTTAAATATTTAAATGAACTTTATGCACTATCAAATGGCCAGTGAAACAATATTCAGCACAATACATTGCTTCCAAGCCTAGAATGTACATTGCCATGTGTGGAAAGTAGGATACAATGCACCTGGCAATATCTAAAATGTGTGTAAAAAAGTTACCATTACTTCAATACCTTAGAGGTTACATATACAAATTGGAGGCATTAGTTACAGCAAATAAAAGTGCACTGTAATGCCTAACAATTGCCCTCCACGCTAGAGCTAGAAACATTGCATGATCATCTTATCACCTGTATGCTTCACCCCTCGAAAAACTTCTTCTTAAGCAGAAATAGAAAGAATAGAAAATTCATAGATTATTAAAAGTTAAATGATCATAATGCACATCATATTTACTGAATGTAGCATTCTGTAACATACAGTATCAAAAAGGATGTCTCCTCCTCCTCTTCCCCCCACCAGTCCATGATGGTAGCTAGATACAAAAGACACCCCAACCCCTTAGACATAAAGCTTGCCATTTAACTTAAAATCACATAGTGGTCTAGGGCATAACAGTCATGACCGAACAACTAATGCTCATGGACCACATTCCTTATGTTTACATAATTATGGAGGATTCCATAGCACACTAAAGTGACAATATGACTGATTACAAAACACACACACAATTAAATCACTATTCGTGGAACGTTCTGCTCAGCCTTATAAGCCAGAATCCAGCAATTATTTAAATAATAAATATTAATGCAAGAAAATGTATTAAATAAATCTGTTGAAATGGCCTTTATGACAAACGCTCATCCCAAAGCAACACAGTCAAGAAGACCCAGGCATTAACCTTACCTCTGTCAATCTGGGTTACCTATGAAAAACCTGTAACCTCCTAAAGCAAAAAGTAGCTTACTAAAAAGTGAAAAATTCAGAGAAACGGCTTCTTGAATTATGGAACTACAAAGTTTAAGAAAGAAAATGTGCAAAGCTCAAATCATGAAATAGCCCCTATGCCAAACATTTACACTAAAAAAATAACACATTTTATAAGCCCAAGAAATTCTTGATAAGCAGTAGCTAATTAAAAACTCAACATTCAGATATATGGTTCCTATTGTTATCTAAATAAACAATTTTAAGTAAGCAAATGTGTAAAATAAAAATCATGAAATGACCCTTCTGATAAACACTCATCCTGAACAAATAATGCATTAATAAGCCCCATAAAATACCTTTACCCATGACTATCAGGGTTACCTATGACAATGCTCTCACTTCCTAATTAAAAGTACCTACTTACACAAACAAATGTCAGAAATGTGGTTTCTATAACTATCGTAAGATTAAATTTTGAGTAAGTCAATGCACTCAGCCACTGGACCTACTATAGCAATTCTTGGTGTGTATCCATACACTAAATGACTTTTCAATCATAATTTCATAAGCCAATTCTGTATCTCAAAGTGTTTGAGCTGGAATTCTATGGTTTGATTTGGTGTGGGGTAACTCCTCGTTAGTTGTTTGTGCTGACTACACACGTGTACGCGTAAGGTATCTTACTATAGCTTGACAAGGCTAAAAACATGAGCAGTATATGCTCGCAATTCACAAATGAAATAAAGCTCTTACCATGTGTAAACATCCGATTGTGTTGATGCACATTAATCGCAAAGGTATTGCAGAGTTGATTCTGGCCTAGCCATGAGGCGTTACTGCCGCGGCTCCAACTCTCCAAGCATCTTCTAAGTCATCCTGTCCGACAATTTCTACTCTTAAAAGGCATTACCTTCGATATCTTTGTCCTACTTGCGATCACGGCTACGTTTACACGGGGCCGGCCGAATTTTTGAGCGGCCAAATATTAGGTCGGTTAAGCAGCCGACCACAACAAGGTTGCTTAGGCATTGCATTCACACGTGGCCGGTCAGTCAAGTGCATGACATGCGCAGAGCACGAATTGTGCCAAATCTATTGTAAACAAAGGTAGGATCCTCCTCACTTCCTCTCATTCAATCAAACGAGTTTGCAAACGTGAGAAACTGGCGTACAAAGGAAAAAGAAAGTGAAATGAATTCTATTTAGGCTGAGGACAGCGTATGATGGAAGTTATCGGAGAGTATAGTAACCATCGAAGCAATACCTACTACATTTGCTATTACATTCAAAACCAACATAGCGTTTAAATTAGTCTACTACATCATTCATGCATGCTTTTATTTGTCCATTAAAGGTTGAGAAACGTAAAAAGGCAAACCACTTGCAACTTTCTTGGAGCGAAAACTCATTAAAAACAATCTGTCATTTACTAAAGGCCTCATAATCGCATATTGACACCCTCTTTGTGGTACCGTGCTAATATTCGGCCAGCCAAAGTCGTTCACATGGGGCCGTTCGCGAACTGGACCGGCCAAATTCCAAAGAAGGTCGCTTTCCTAAGCGGCCGAATATTTGCACGCCTAAGTGACCTAATTTGAGGTCGGATAGCCGGCCCGTATGAACGGTCTACGTATCTACGTATCGCTTCTCCCTTTTCTTAGGTTTTCCTTTGTCAGAACTTTGTTATAGGCCCTAAGGCACTTCCCTGACATTACCTACAAAAAAAACGTATACAAAAAAATCATGCATAGGCAATACACTTCTTTCTACTTTTTTGTCATCTCTAGTCAAATAGCGGCAAAGTTCTTCAAACTCTAACATGTAACAAAAAATTGTTCGTAAGGTCCCACCATACTTTCGCATACATGGTAAGCATCTGCTAGAGGGTATTTATCCTGGGCTATCGATAATATATGTCTAACGATTGTTTCAAAATGTTCAACTTTCTCACAGCAAATGAGCCCTAACCACATTTCTTGCTCCTATATACAAAATATAGCCATATCGAAAATTTCGCTATACTAAAAAAAGTAATTATACAGATTTATCTGTACGATTGTCCACCTTAGGTTCAAGTCAGACCAGAGGGCTAGACACACCTTGCTGGGTGGCAGAATAGAATTGCCCAAAAAGGTTCAAATTTACTCCAAAAATCTAATTCATATAAAATAAGAGGATTGTATAAAATAAATGCAATAAATTAAATGAAAATATATAAAAACAATGTTGATGGCAAGTTCTTCCTTGATAGTTCATCCCATCAGATGAAGTAGAAATTAGGTATCACCTTGTGAGATCCAGTTCTCGGTCAGAGTGCAATTCTTCTTTATTCAATTCCATTCAAATTCTGATTCAATCAAGTTCAATTCTGGTTTTTCACTCCAATTCTGATTTCAGCTCTAGATTCCGATTCTGATTTCAATCAACACTATTCTCGACTAATGCTCGACGTCAAGTTCTCAGCTCTTGATTTGATTTAATTTTAATGATTGTGTTAACTACCTAGCTGTCATCATACCCCTGGCCCTAGTGGGCACTAGTTGACATTTGCAGAACTTCTTGTATTGCGTAGAACATAAGTCAGTCTTATTTGGGAATCGATAGAAAGCAGTCAACGAATTCTTGTCTCTCTCTGGCGAACTCTTAAACGCAACAACTGGTGACAGAGGAAAAGAGCTGAGTGTTCAAGTATGAAGTATGTCTGGTATCATTCCTGAGACGTTTCAAACGGGTGATTTTGTTGCCTGGATACGCCAGCTCGGATATTGTACTAATGCAAATAATTGGGATGCTGCCAGAAAAATTACGGAAACTACCTGTCTTTCTCCGTGGCCCAGCTGCAGCCTATTTCCATAGCCTGGCAGATGCTCCAAAGGATACATATGTACATCTTATTTAAGTTCCTTTGCGATCATTTATGCCCAGTTGTTGATCGCAAACATTTTTATGCAGAATGTAAAAGCCACCACCTTCGTCCGAACGAAGATCCTTTCGCTTTTCCTTTGGGCCCTTGAGGACATTTTATCAAAAGCCAACCCGGACCTAAGTGATGCTGCCAAGCAAGCCCTATTAGGGAGACAATTTCTTCGAGGTCTGCCCAATGAAATAAAGTTGCTCCTTTTGGAGCATGGCCCCACCCCCAAGCTCACGTCCATGGTTGAATTCGTTCAAAGCTTTCATGCAGTTCATGGCAAAGACCATGAGGGATGTGCAATCAACCATGCCTTCACCACCAGGGATGCTGGTGATGCTCCCCAGAACTCCCTACATGCTTCTGTCGTCGAATTAACTACAGCCGTTGCCGCTCTGACAGCGAATCAGAAGAGCAGTAGTCAAAGGCTTCTACAAGCGCCACCGCAGTCGCCAAAGCAAACACCAAACCGAGGCCGCACTGCTCAAAGATGGTGGGATGTGGAAAGCCGGCAAAGACGTGGTGTACGCTGTCTTAATTGCAATCAGTTTGGCCACTATGTGCGATCCTGCCCATGGGAAACACAGTCCAGCCTGTGTTTTGGTTGGGGCCATCGTCAAGAAGAGTGTGCAAACAATTATGCATTTAATGGACCAGCAAACCATCAATCCCTGCCTACTAGTACTGTAAGTCCAACATATTCATATTCTTTAAACTTCAACAGGGTGCCTCAATAAAGGGCTGGGTTGAAGGTCACCCCCGTGTTTTCTCTGTTGGCTTTGCGCCATATTCTTGCTCCCAGCCCTTGATTAAGTGTGCTTTAGATGGGGTAGATGTCCATGCTCTAATAGACATTGGCTCCATGAAATCTTTTGTTAGCAAGCATGTGTTTGATCAGATGAGGCCATTACCAGTAATAAGCAATAGGATTTCCTCTTGCATTAGTATCACTGGTGAGCCATTAAAGATTGAAGGAACAATACATACTCAGTTGCCATTCCTATGTAGTGGCTCTTCGCCATATTCTGGTACTTTTTTTAGTTTCTTCCCACCTTTTTCAGCCACTACAGTGCATCTTGGGATGGGACTTTTTAACCCGTAATGATTTAAAACACTCCTATGCTGAAAGTGGAGTGTATTACATTGTGGGGGCCTATGGCATAGCACTCTTAAGTCCACATACTTCTCTAGCCCCCTGTCCTCTACCACCACCTTCCTTGCCTGGTGGGAATGCACCAACTCTGATGCAATCTCACCTTGTTTACTCGTTCAGTCTGCAACTAAGGGCCCTGTTCCTGTTAGGCCGCAGTCAGATATTTGTATTCCAGGTAGGACTGAAGTTGTAGTCAGTTGCAGTATTCCAAAAAGTTGTCAAGGGGAGTTAGGTACGTCATCACCTCTTTTAGGCAGCTCTTCCCTGCCATCCAACATTCTTGCTTCCTATTCTGTTTGCCAGGGATTATCTAATTGCATTCTAGTTCGTTTAATGAATACTGCAACTGTTGATATTCAATTGTATGCTGGACAACGAGTAAGTGGTTTCATTCCGCTAGTTCAAAATGAGCTCCTAGCTTCAACTCGGTTAGAGAATGACTCATCTATAACATGCAACACAGCCACTCCTGTAGCCATACAGCACCAGTTGGAAGCAGCTCTGAGTCCTTCTCTTAATGTGCATGAGAAACAAAGCATCCTTGATACACTGCTCATGTTTTCTGATATTTTTGAGGAAACCCTGGGGCATACTAATGTAGTACAGCACAAAATTGATACAGGTGATTCTAGGCCCATTCGTCAATACCCAAGAAGATTACCTTATGCCTATCGTGAAGAAACTAGAAAGCAAGTTGCAGACATGTTAGATCAAGGTGGTATCCAAGCCAGTCGTAGTCCCTGGGCTTCACCAATTGTTTTAGTAAAGAAAAAGGATGGCACCTTTCATTTTTGTATAGATTATTGCAAGTTAAATGAAGTCACAAAGAAAGATGCCCACCCCCTTCCCAGCATTGATGACCTCCTTGATGCTTTGCAAGGTTCACAAATGTTTAGTACATTTGATCTCAGATCTGGCTACTGGCAGGTCAGTGTTGACCCTAAAGACCGTGAAAAAACCGCCTTTGTTACACCATATGGTCTCTGGGAGTTCCTTAGTCTTCCATTTGGGGTCTCTGGTGGACCTGCTACTTTCCAACGTGCCATTGAAGTTGTCTTATCAGGATTAACATTTGACACTTGCCTTTGCTATTTTGATGATATTATAATTCCTTCTTGCAATTTCCAACAACAATGTGAGCGCTTTGGACTTGTACTAACTAGATTCAGGGAACATAATTAGGAAGTCAAAGCTTCTAAATGCTGTTTTGGTGCAGACAAAGTGTTGTTTTTAGGCCATATTGTCTCCTCTGCTGGGGTGCATATTGACCCGAAGAGGATTGCAGTTGTGTCTAATTTAGCGTCTCCCAAAAATGTTGAACAGGTAAGAACATTTCTAGGCCTTGTTGGGTATTATAGAAGATTTATTCCCAACTTTGCCTCTATTTCTGCCCCCCTAGTAGCTTTAACCAAAAAGGCCTCAAAGTTTCATTGTGATGCTCCAGAACAAAGTGCATTTCAAATCCTGCAACAGCTACTTTGTTCTGACCCAGTTCTTTCCTATCCTAAATTTTATCAGCGCTTTATTCTACAAACAGATGCTTCAGACCTTGGCCTAGGTGCTGTTCTCACTCAGAAAGACAGTTTAGGCCAAGAACATGTAATCTCATATGCAAGCCAATCCTTGTCTAACCGGGAGAAACGGTACTCTGCCACTGAAAAAGAGGCCCTGGCAGTAGTATTTGACACAGATCACTGTTGTGCCAATCTCCTTGGCAGACCTTTCACTCTTGTCACAGATCATAGTGCTTTGTGCTGGCTATATTCAGTTGAACCAAAAGGATGAATAGGTAGGTGGGTTGTGGATCTCCAAGAATATGACTTTATGGTGTTCCATAGACCAGACTCAGTCAATGGGAATGCAGATGCCCTATCTCGCCTTCCCTTGCAAGAACCCTTATTTCATCCAGGTGAGCCAACAAATAAGGGTTCCTCAACTGCTTGCTCCACTGCCATCACTCCTGGAGCTAGTCTGCAACAGTCTCAATTAGCAGATGCATGACTTAGTAAGATCATAGAGCTTAAGTCTAATAAATTCCCTAAGCCCCCCTTCTTTGCCTGGGCAAAGGACCCTATTCTTAGAGTTTTCTAGAATTGTTGGGACAGTTTGCATATTATCAATGGCTTACTGGTCAAGACCTCTTTAGTTGAGAAAGGTCCTATTCCAGAGTATTCCTTTGTAATTCCCACTAGCTTAATTGATTCGGTTTTACAATGCATTCATAGAACTCCCTTTTCTGGCCATCTAGGTATGAAGAGGACACTACTTCGTACAAAAAATCGTTTTTTCTGGCCAAAGATGGCTGTCCAGATCAAAGACTTTGTGCAAAATTGTCCTGTTTGTGCTCAAACTAAGTTACACTCTTAAAATGGCAAGGCCCCCTTACAACCTATTGAAGTCAATGAGCCTTTTGTTTTTTGGGCAATGGATTATATGGGCCCACTTCCTGAGACCGCTCGTGGCAACAAACATTTACTTGTTGTCATGGATCACTTCACCAAGTGGTGTGAAGCTTTCCTACACAGAATTAGAGAGCATGCATAGTAGCTGACATCTTAGTTAACAGAGTCTTCAGTAGATTTGGGCCATCCACCATCATTCATTCTGATCAAGGCAGAAATTTTGAGAGTAAGTTGATGCAGGAGGTTTGCAACCTTATGGGCATTCACAAGTGACGAACCACTGCCTATCATCCACAGCGTGATGGACAGGTTGAAAGGCAGAATCGTACATTGCAAGAAATGCTTGCTGCATTTGTGTCTGAACATAAGGATGACTGGGATAGCTGGGTCTGCCTTGTAGTTTATGTTTATTGGAAAGGAAGTGGTTGCCCATCATGACAACCTTAAGTTGTGTGATGCTCCTAGAAGCCAGGGGGTCACAGTTTCCCTAGTGCCAGAGTCTATGGACATCAATTTTGCTGAGGGTGATACCCCTGGCCATTGGGTGGAAATAAATCCTGGGCAGGATAATCAGCAATATACTCGCCCAGCCCGTTTGAGGCAAAAAATTCAACCCCCTTTGAGGTTTGGAGAGTATGTCACCCACTAAGTTAAGGATGGAATTTTGTAATGATTGTATTAACTCCCTAGCTGTCATCATACCCCTGGCCCTAGTGGACACTAATTGACATGTGCAGAACCTCTTGTATTGTGTAGAATAGTCTTATTTGGGAATCGATAGAAAGCAGTCAATGAATTCTTGTCTCTCTCTGGCGAACTCTTAAACGCAACACAACTTACTTATATTCACTTCTAGCTTCTAGATTTAATTCTCTCGCAATTGACTCATTTTCCCTTCTCGATTATCCCAACTCAAAACTTATAATCATAACCAACAATAAGAACAAATACATAATGAGGCCAAAGGTAGAGGGCAAGAGTTCCCCTCCTTTGCAGCCTCAAAATTCCTAACCCTAACACAAACCCTGATTACAATACTTCCTGTAAGACTGATTAATATGATAATAAAAAGCATTATGAGAAATTATATTACTCTAATTAAAAAAGTGAGCAAAAATTCACGTTAAAGTCATCGGAAACTTTGGTAAGTTTAACAACACAAACAACTGGATAGGACACTGTAGAAATTTTTCGACGGCCGCCAAGGAAATGCCGTAATTGCGCTTAACCTGGAGTATAGCAGGAAAGTATTGTATGTAGTTAAATAGTCTGTTGGTACTACAGAACTTTACTACAGCACGAAAAAGCTTTTCGCATACTTAATATACGTTTCGGTCACTATCCGACGTTTTTATACTCTGATGAGTGTCGGACGAAAAAAAGCTGTTAAGTATGCAAAAAGAATGTTGCCGCTTTTTCGTGTTGTGTATGTAGTTAAGTGCTTTGAGATATTTTTCTCAACTTGTGATAACCACCAGCCTTTAAGAGCCAATCCAACAGGCGAAAAATGTATTCCCATTATGTTCTCTTGTTACCATAGATACCCGAAACTTCTAAAGTTTGCAGTTTGACATTCACTAGGTGAAGGTATTTTACAAATTTTCTGCAAACAGCAACAGTAAACTGATAATTTCCATTTCCCACTTCGTATATTAGGCGTATACTGGAGGATAGCGTTTAATAGAGTGCGGCGTTAAAAAGTAGAATTACTAGAGGATAATATTTGTTAAGTTAACCTTTCCACTCAATCACCAAAATTTCTAACTTCTCTATTCTAGAAAACAGCTACTCAGCAAAGGTGGCAAATATATAGACAAAGATGGGTTAAATACTTTAAAGTACAATGTGCAGAATAGAGAAAACTATGAACTTTATATGGAAATTGAAGTTGACGTAGCGATGACGAAAGAGGAAAAGCAGCTGACAGCACTTAAAGATCTACACGTGCAGAAAAATTCAAATCCAGCTAAGCGATGAGTTAACAGAGTGCATCAAAATCCAATCTGCGATGTCATCAAACTCCAATCTGAGATTACATCACCTTCTAATCTAAGATTGCAATATTTGCTTTGTTGTTAGTGCAATGATAATATTGGAAACATACCATTTTAAACTATCAAAACATACCACAGTTTTGGGAATGCAAGGATTTAAGTACTCACATGGGAGACAAACCACGATTGATTATAGAAAACAAGTATGCAGTAACATGTTCTATTCATTTTAACTTGATTTAGGTCTCCCTTAGGGCATTTGTTCTATATTGTTTTCTTTCTAAAAAATGTATCTTTCCATGAAAGGTAGTTAAAAGAAAAAACTGATCAATCAAACAACATGACCGTTATTTTGAAGCTAAAAGCACAAATAAAAATGTCTTATAAACGTTTCATCGTTTATCTGTGGGTTCACAATCCTGGTCTTGCAAATTGAAGAGGGAACGGTTACATGAAACCGTCACTGTAGAGAGCATATAGGGAATGATAGAAAAAGGTAACAGTGTTAAAGGCACCTCGTCAGCCATTATAGGATCATATAATAGACAATGGTCACAGTGGCTTCTTAGATGACTTTTGTATTATCGATAAAACTAACAACGAACTTGATTTACTTATACATGAAAGTCTTCTTATTCTTAGAGATCGCCCCACACTTAATTTTCAGAGCTCCTCAATTCCCCTTTGTTTATTTTAGTTCCCTAAGGCTTTTAGTCATTTATTCTTTACTTATATAATAGCCTGTTTACCATAGCTCCCTTTTTCGATAGTTCAATTCCCTATTTAGGCATTATGCTTTTGCTGGTTGCTGGTATTTCTCTTTATGGTCTCCCCGTGAATTTACTTACTTGATTTCCCCTTTGCTTTACCCTCTTGTTTTTCCCCATTTATAAAACCTCCCTCTGGCACTGTTTTTTAACTGAGGATGAGACATGATGTCTCGAAATGTATTAATATCGTTTATGTCAATATCGTTTATATCTATTGGCTAAGTCTATATTACACCGTGCATGTCTATTGGCTAAGTTCTAATTTTGGTAATTGATGGAATGTCAAAATAAACAAAGAGGAAAAGATGTTTTTCGTCGTGGCTCTTCTCTTGAAACCGTAGGCTATAAGATGATGATCATCATCAACGTGTAACGCAATATAGTTTCTTAAAATGAATGGACATTATATTGAGTATTTCCTCTATACCCTATAATATTAGAACAATGGTAAAACACTAGTAGTCTGGTAATTGAGAAGTAGAGTACGGACACATATTTGCGTATTCTCTCGCGTCTCAGCCTTGGAACCCTAAACACGCTACATTTTGGTGACAGAGTGGAGCTGAGACCCAGAGATGTCTACACTTTCTGTAGTGCCAGAAAAGTTCGAAACTGGAGATTTCGCTGTGTGGCTTCGTAACTTCGAGTGCTGTCCCACCGCCAACGGGTGGAAGGAGGATGAGAAATTGAAAAAATTGCCCGCATTTCTTTGCGGTCCAGCATCATCCTACTATTTTTCCCTGGCTGCCGAGCACAAGAACACCTATTCTCACCTTACCACGCAGCTTCAAAAGGTATTATGCCCTGTCGTTGCTTGCGAGCGCTACTTTGCAGAGTTTGAGCATCATTGTCTTCGGCCAAATGAAGACCCGTCGCTTTTTTTATGGGACCTACGAGAAATCCTTCTGAAAGCGGACCCTAACCTTTCTGAGGATGCCCAAACTGCCCTTCTCAGTCGTCAGTTTATGAAGGGCCTCACAGATGATCTTAGGATTCGTTTGTTAGAGCACGATCCAACACCAACACTAAAAACGATGGAGGAATTTGTGCAGCGATATCGTGCCATTCATTTGGGCAGTGAGTCCCTTCAGTCTTCCGTTTGCTTTTCCGGTGAGGATGCGCCACCGCTAGCCTCACTGCGCAGCTCTGTTGAGCAATTGACGGCCGCTGTTACCACTCTCATTGCCAATCAACAACAACAACTTCAAGCTGCTGTGCAGGAGCACAACATACCAACTAGGCCACAGTGCAAGAGAATGTCCTTGGGATACACACTGCTCTCTATGTCATGGATGGGGTCACACACGCGATCAGTGCGCCAACAATCATGTGATGAATGCTGATGCATCAAGAAAGGAAGGCCATATTGGCAATCATGCAATTCCTATTAACTCTCTGCATTATGTAAGTAATTTTGGTAGATCAGATTCTAACTCTGGGTCTTTAAACTTCAAAGGGGTGCCTCAATAAAGGGCTGGGTTGAAGGTCACCCCCAAGTTTTTTCTGTTTCCCCATTACAGCCTTACGTTTCAAGCAAATTAGGTGGGGTTGATGTCCAAGCTCTAGTTGACACAGGGTCTATGAAATCTGTCATTAGCGAGTGGGTCTTTAAGAAACTTTCTCAGTCGAACGTTTTATCACCTGCTCCCAGTAACTGCATAGGAATTACGGGTCGGCCACTAGACATTGCTGGAATAGTCCATCTTGAGTTGTCTCTCCCAGTGGGTACTCTCCATCCGTACACTGGGAACTTCTTAGTCTCCCCATCCCTCGTTCAGCCTCTCCAGTGTGTTCTAGGGTGGGATTTTTTAACTTCAAATGGATTGCAGTTGTCTTTCTTAGGCAATAGTACTTATTGTCTTGAGGGCACCCATGGGTCAACCCCACTGTGCCCCATTCCATGGTTAGGGCCTCCTGCTGACACCCAAACTACTGGACATGATACCATCACTTTTGAGCATGATCAAAATTGCTTAATGGTGCAATCCACCACAAGGGGCCCAGTTTCTGTTTCAATTCAAGACAACATTTGCATTCCAGGTAGAACTGAGGTCTTAGTGCAGGGTATTGTTCCTAAAAGTAGTAGAGAGCAACTTGGTATGATTACTCCAACAGTAGATTCAGATTTAGCACGTAGTCTATTGGCAGCATATACAGTTTGTCAGGCAGAAGGTAGAAATGTCCCTGTTCGATTAATGAATACCTCTAATCTTGACCTT
>OLMO02000277.1:3060246-3090307 GCA_900291935.2 Cassiopea xamachana
CTGAGGTATAATGCAGCTTAAATCCACGCCCATTGCCACTCCCATCAGACACGAAAGACACATGCATATAAGTACCAGTCGACGTGAGCACCCTGTTCGGCCTGCTGCTACCACATAGCTTTGCAAGTTGAGTATCGGAACTACTCCGTCCGTCTGTTATGAGCAGATAATCATGCATGCATGTACTGTTATCACCGTTGCCATTTTCTATGTTCAAGTCTCTCACAGAAAGTGAGATGAAGTTGCCAGCAGGTAAAGAAATCAACCATGCACAGTATGCATTATGGTGATATGGGTGAGGGTAGTAGAGAGACTGTATGAAGCCGGAAGGGGCACTAAGAGTTCCACCACAACCTGAAAGAGAAGTTTTTATGAGTTTATCATATACTTAAACATGCTCAATATTCCAAAGCCTGATAAGATGCTACTAGTGAAAGCTGCTTCTTTTAGAAGTTGTAGATTCAAGGAAAACACATTAGCAACTACAGCTTAACTGAAGCACACAGAAACCTTCCATGCTCCGTGGGGTGTCTGAGAAGAAAGACAAACAGGTCAATCATTGGAATCCAGCATGGACTGGCTGTATTATTTTTGCCAATAGATCAATCAACATTGAAAGGCAATTGAAATAAATTCCAAATCTCACTGCTCACCTTGTAACTGGTAATATGCACTAAGTCCACGGTAACTGATCAAACTATCTGACTTGAACATCACAACTAGACTCGTAGACGTCGAGGTGATGCTGAATGCAGGTCGATAACCACAGTATCTTCCAATCAAGGAGGCACTTATTGAGGAGCCACTGTATATGCTTACGTAATCCTTGCTATAACAATAAATACATGGAATACACTACGCATTTGGTCAGGTGGATAGAAATTTTCTAATGTCTTATTGCATGGAAGCTGATGTAGCTAGAAACAGCAGCGGGTCATACCACAGTTCAGGGTATGGAAGCCTAAGGCCCACGAACAGCATTCAGTGTGGTAAAGTAACTTTTGTGGCATGCCTAGGGACGAAATGCTCCTACAAAAGTGTCAATTCTTCACAAGGCTACATGCCATGCATTTTATCGTATGAGCTTTGGGGATACACTAGAACTTTCACTATAGCCTGCTGTGTAGGAGGCTGTTTGTGCTGCGGCCAGTCTCAAGAATTGTTTCATGCATGTGGCTTACTCTTATAAAAAAAGGGTGCACACTCGTGCCACAGGTCAATAGTTGAACTTCATATCTGCCTTACCTGCAGTTTGCTGAACTTTGTATCATGAAGTAGTTGAAGGTGAGTTTAATAGCATAGCCATGCCTGCCATGTATGGTGTAATTGCAACTTCTGTTATTTGGGTAGTTGTTTGGGTAGTGTGGGGAGACGATATGTCCGTTAATAGATGTGTATTGTCCTCCACAACCTGTAAAGATTATGTAGATATAGGAGGTAAGAGCAAATTTATACAACCAATACAGGCCAGTTTAGAAACACGTATTAATTTCCTCCGCTATGATCATTACAAGCTGTGAGAAGCGTCAAGGTTAGATGCCATTTGCCAACTAAGATATCGATGAATCCAATAGTTTCATAGCGTCTCTACGGTCATAGCTATGACAATCTCTTGAAAGTTGAATGAATTGTTATATCTAAGTAGGTATGCGGGATGTCATATCTCCCTTGGAGATGATTTTGTTGGTAAATCCTATCCTTTTGGACCTCTGCAACTTTTTAGCAGAAATTGAAGGACCTTTTTACCTGGAGAAATAATCATTAGGAAATGAAAATCATTTGCGGCTGCCGGGAGCAAAGATAACATCGTACGGACTAGAAAATATTAAATACAGTGGTTCCCATTTTGGCCCACAATACCAAAAGGAATTTAAGACTCTAACACTCTTTCTGAATTCAAGCTGAAATTATATCAATGGGGATGGAAATTCTTGCGTCTGCAGATGACGCAAAATTTTTGTCACACATTAAAGCTTTTGTAGATATCTTCTTTCCATAATATTTAGAGGACAGTAAATAAAAACAACAATTGCTAAAAAGTGCACTGTGCCGCAGATGCTTTGATTTATTAAAATAGATATCTGGCATGCTTTTGGCAATATTTGTAGTAAGTTAGGAAATTTTCACTGACATATCCTTTGATTATCCAGTGCATTGTGCAACTCAACAGCTTAAGTGCAGCAATAGCAACTTGGTGCAATGAAATAATAGGCCCGTGCATTGGCAAAATGCTTAGATCTGCAGTGATTAAACTGTTTAGTGCAGGAAAATTTCTTGCTTTAAAGCTAGAATATTTTTTCCAATCCAATCTCCAATCTTTTATTTCAAAACAACATGATCCAATGATATTTGAAATTATAAAACCTCTTGTCAATAGTCGTTGATTGAGACAGAAATCTCAACATATCCTTTGTTTCTCTGGCACATATGTGGCAACAAATAGGATGCTTACCACATTTATGACACTAAAGTAGGTGCTATGTATGGATAACTCTAATCTATGGCTGTTAAAGTTGGAAATGGACTGGATGCTCTGGAAATTTAGCACAAAAGTAGATGAAAATGGATAGCTTATCCAATAACCAAAGACTCATTGTTTTCCATCCTATGCTTGTTATCTTCTGATTCTGCAGTACCAGAAGAGCACAGGAGAATAGACCAAGGAAATTCCTTTACTGTCGATTGTTTCTCAAATTGGAAAAAGTAATACTAATCTTTTGAAGAGCATGAAGGTACGCAAACTCACAAAGGGGCTAAAGATGCTGAGGCACTCTTTTTGCAATAAAAAATGGTGAAGAAGATCATAGATCTAGAGCAAATAAGGCAACATGACCTAGGAAGGAAGGACGTTGTAACGAATAGAAGCATTCTTAGAAGAGTTATTGACAGCGTTCTTTTCCATGGAAATCAGGGCCTTGCTTTTAGGGCATATCGAGAACTATTCAATGATGATTCTATTAATATCAGAAACTTCATTGAACTACTTAAATGTCTATCATAGTACGATAGATCTTACTCAAAATTAATTTGCAAAGAATTAATTCCAACATGCGAAGCAACTAAAGAAAACTACTGATAAATTAGGAAGAGCTAAACAAAATTATTTTTCTTAGTAACACCAGCCAGAATTATTGCTAAGAAGATATCATGGAATTACAAAGAATGATTGGAGATTGCAGAGCTTAGGCAATAATTGCAGCCACAACACCACTGCTCAGGTAGTATACACTAAAATCATTAAGGGCTAACAAAAAAAATATCCCTTAGACAATGTAGTAGCTCAAACATATGATAGGGCTTCCAACATGAGCGGTCAGTATAATAGACTGCAAAAATCATCAAGAAAAGTATTGATGAGAATGTCATTTTACACACTGCTAAGCACATGCTTTGAAACTCATGCTCTCTGATGCTGTGACGTTTTCAGTGCAGGTTTCAAAGCTTTTTGATAGCTTGGAAAAGCTATATAATCTTTTTAAAAAGTCAGAAAAGATTCATAGTCTATTTGAATCCTCTCAAATAGATGTTAATTGTGCAGTACTGTCAATTAAACGGATTAACACAGTGCGTTGGAACGACAGGGAATTTAGCCTGCACATTTTTAAAGAGGTATGATTCAATTGTATCCGTACTGGACAATGTATATAAGATAAAACTTTTGACCGTGAGCAAAGGAATATGGCTTGGGGTCTATTCGATTTTTTTCAAACAATGCAAGTCATTGCCATGGAATATTTATTCAGGGAAATATTTTCGATTAAAGGGCCCTTAAGCCGTACTTTACAGTGTTAATATTGATTTTGGAAAAGCACTGGACTTAGTTGACTCTGTAATAATGCAGTTAGAACCAAAAAAAGAAGATGCGCAAAAGGTTACCAGAATAGGTGAATTAGATTTTGGTCCCAGTCAATCTCAATGGAAAGAGCAGAGAATTAGAAGAAGAAGGGAAATGGATGCAGAAGCTGCCATTTACGAACCAGCTGAATGCACGAAAGAAAGTTGTCTTCCAGATGGATTTTATCTAGCAATGGACACTGTACTACGGAGATTAAGGGAGAGTATTAATGGGAGCAGGTAATCCCGTGAAACATTTAGAATACAAACACCAAGTGAATGCCCAGAGCTTCAAAAAAAATCTACAACACATGCAAGCATTCAAGAACAGTTGAAAAATTCTGTGCAATTTATGATATTAATTCATTCCAGTATCCAGATGAACTTTTCAGCTTTGCAGTTGGATTTCAAAACTTTGATACGACATTGGTCACCCACAGCAATAGATGTAGTTTAATGGATGATGAATTGACGACCAACAAAGCAAACTTTGATGTAAAGCCAACATTTATAGATTGTTTATCCATTCTAAGGCTCGTGAACTACAATTTGGTTGACGTTTCTCCAAACCTTGTAAAGTATATGCAATTACAGTAGCAATTCTTGTCACGTCATCAACTGCTGAACGAACTTTTTATATACTGAAACGAGTGAAGACATGAACTCGTTCTACCATGATCGAAGAGAGAATAGAGGCCTTAATGCTTATGATCACTGAATGAAAAATGTTGCTTGGGTTCGACAAAGAAAGTATTATTAAAAAATTCGATAGACGCTCAAATGAACTGCCAAATGCACTTTTGTAAAGATGGAGATTTTATGCATTGGTTTTTTATTTTAAAAAACAGTCTAACAATCGAGGAGCGTATCCCAAGGCATGTGTCGGAAATGTAAAAAAACTTCCGTTACCAATAATCATTGAAATTAGCAATATCATAGACTCAACTGCTTGGCATGAAGAATGAGATTTTGCTACGTTTCAAGGACTATATGATTTATCACAAGTTCATGCCACTGCTTCTGCACTCCAAGACCTACGAACCCTATAAGTAAGTAGTAATGATATTAATTCTAGTATGGAAATCTTTTATGTCATATCCCGATGTATAGCTCCCCTTTCATTCTTAGATTAACGCTGAACAAGAAGCCTCGAGTTAGCCTTTCTATTCAGAGTAGCTTCTACATCATGGAAAGTAAATGCTCCAATTTAGGCCATTCTACGTAATTTAAATATTACGTAAATAGTCTGTTGGTACTACAGAACTTTGCTACAGCACGAAAGAGGCAAAATTCTTTTGACATGCTGAAAGCATTTTTTATCCGACACTAGTCAGAGTATGAAGCGTTGGATAGTGAATGAAAGATTATCCGTATAAAATCTCATAGTTTTATACTTCAAAAGACGACCCCTGGTTTTGACATGATGTGCCGGAACAGTTTGCCGCTATGGGAGTGTCACTTGTGCTCAAGGATTGGTGCCTTTTGTAGAAAGTCCATGAAAATTTTGAAGGCTGTTCTTCTTCACGATGGAAGCAACTTCCCGTTGCTGGAGACTTGAAAATGTTGTTTTTTCCTTCTAGTATTCCAAGGAGGAATGCATTCTTGCATCATTGCATTGCTAAGATTCAATGATTTCTTTTCTTTTAGGACAACAGAGCCACTTTTTTACCATTACAATAGAAAGAACTGGGAACAGCATTGGATTTACTCTGTGTTTTCTGAGGCCAGATTCAAAAGCACAATATTTTTACCTCAGATAAAGAAAGTATTTGCTTCTACTGAGTTCTTAGTAAGCTCAGCAGGATTTATGGAAATATATAGAGCTGTTTCAAAGCAGTTGGTGCCGTGGATGCAGGTAGTCGTCTAAACTCTATATGTGGATACTAACTTAGAAAGATTCGAGAATAATATGGGTACATACTGAAAAACAAGGTTGGGGAGTCCACCAGGATAGAAAACAGACTAAGCAGGGATATAAAGGCCAATAAAATAAAAAAATGACTGGGGATTATATTTAGACGTTTGTGTATTATTGTTTTTGCAGTGTTAGTATACTTTTGAGAAGCTTGCACCATAAAGTATACTGCAAATTGATCATATGAACTGATAAATTTCAGAAATGTTCTATTTCCTGAAAAATTATGCAAGTTTCGGAATATAAACAGACCTAAGATTTTAATTGAGTAGTGTTATTTTTTAAGTTAATGGGGTGCAGCAAACCAGGGAATGGTACTTTGAATCGGGGAACAAGAAGTGTTTTAGGTCGCGTAATTAAAATCAGGGATAGAAGAGTGAAGAAGATAGTTGCCTAACAGGATTCCATTTTCTACTGGCAGCAGGCTGTTCTACCAATGCTGTAAATATGTTATGTTTTAATGAAACTTACTAGCAGCAACTTCACACATTGACAGTAGGGCGATCAAGAATACTTCCTTCCTTGAAAATAACTTCATTCTCCAGTGTAAAGTGAGCATCACCATATGGCAGTCTAAAATGGAATTGAGACCTTTAACATCTACTTGAACAGATAAAAAGACTTTTCTATAATAAATTTGGACTCGTACATGGTGCTAATGTGGCATGAAAATTCATAATGTAGTATGACAATTTACATTTGCTACTATAAAGTTTCTTACTTGACTTCTAATTTCTGGAGCCTAAAATTGCCTAACTGTGTGGAATTCAATCATTTCTGGATGAAGATAGACGCTGATCATCACGAGAAAAGCCAAGTACATGAAAAAGAAGGGCCTCAATCTTTTCTAAGCAAAACTCAAGCAAATCAAGATTTGCAAAGAATATTGACAAAGAGTTTACCATGTAGTGTTTCTTAATTTCCCGTTAACGCAGTACTATAGTTTTCAGAATTTTTGAGTGCAGTACTACAGTTTTCAGAATTTTTTTGACTAGCCTAGATTTAGCTTCTTATCAACAGGTCTCTTCTACAACAGGGTTGTCAAACATATGTCGCACCACGGCCCTTAATGTGGCGCCGAAGAAATTTTGAATAAACTGAAGTTCTACGATATTTTTTCGTCTGCATTAGTTTTTATGTACAAGATTAGCTCCCCAGCTTTTCGCTCGTTCTATATATACATATATATATATATATATATATATATATATATATATATATATATATATATATATATATATATATATATATATATATATATATATATATATATATATATATATATATATATATATATATATATAATATATATTATATATATATTACATATATTATATATATATTATATATATATATTTATATATATATATATATTTATATATATATATATTTATATATTTATATCTATGTCCCTATCACCTAGCCCTCTTAAACTCAGTGAACCTACCTGTCTCACATGAAGCTATAATATGCCTATGTTGCTCCTGGACCAAAATGAATTTCAGAACCATGTTTTGCCACACTGAAATAAACACAATGTATATCCGAAACAACTTAATCAATATTCTATCTCTGTGCGAAACTCTTCAGTTAGCCTAAGCTAATAACTGCGATTGTTTATGACGGTTCGGGATGCAAATGCAGCTGCGCTTGCCTAATTAGGGATTTGATTAGCTTATGAGCTTGGTACTGGAAATTGAAATGTAATGCTGATGAAAATGAGGAAGTTGTATTTATCTATAAAAGAGCAAATTCTCTACATACTAATCTTAAATTAGGGATGAAATCATATCCACAAAATTGGAACATAAGCACCTTCCAGTAATTCTTCATTCAAAACTGAATTTTAAAAGTTGCATAAGAGAAGCACGAAGAGGCATTGGCTTGCTAAAACATCCTTTGAATTATGTATCAACGGAGGTTCTAAACCAAATTCATAAACTTTATGTTTATACCTCATTTAGATTCTGGCGATATTATATACCATAAATATTATCCAGATAAGCAGCTGAACTTTACTGAACAGCTGGAGCAGATGCCAAATAAAGAATCACTAGCAGTTTCAGGGGCATAGAAGTGTACCAATAGGCAAAGGCTTCGTGAAGAACTTGGATGGGAAAAGTCTCTACGATCGAAGGAGTTATCGAAGATTGTGCAACTTTTTTGTTCTTTCCAAGTCCAGAACTCCTGATTATCTTTACCATGAAATTCCCGAGCAACGAACTGTTGAGCATACTTTGAGAATAGCTTTTGTCAAGAATTCGTCCCCTTGTGAGATCTATCTATGGTATTCATGACCCATTAGACGTATCATATCTTTCTTCAATAAGAGTCGGTCTTGGTAAATTAAGTCTTGATATATTTAAGAACAACTTAAGGATACGATAAATCCATTGTGCCATACAAGAGATGGCGTTGATGATGCAGAGCACTTTTTTCTGCTTTGCCCTACATATTATATCTATCGACAAGAGCTTCTCGCTTGAGTTTTAGTAGTGCCACGACCATTTGTTCAAATCAGTACCCTTTCTAACAAACTTCTATTGCAGCTTTTATTGCATGGTGATAAAGACCTTCCTACTGATGTTGATAAATATGTACTCGAACATACTCTGGAGTTAATTCACAAAACTGGTTGTTTTGACTAATAAATTATCGTCTGTTTTCCATAGTCACAACTCCCCATCTTTCAGGTTTGTTTTATTATTGACGGTAAGGCTCACTGAGCAAAATTTCATCCAAATGTGTTGTTGAACGTATCTAGCTGTAGATGTATATCGATTTTGACTGCCCAAAGTTAGCCCCATGAATCAAATAAAGCAAACCTAAAATTTTTCTTTTTTCGTAATTAGTGTTTGTATGTTTATTGTAGTTGTATATGTAATTTTCGTGTAGTTACGTGCCCTAAATGTCAATGACTGCAAAGTTGTCATGACATCTTGCACTCCGTCGTATCGCCCTTGTAGTGTGGTAAAGCGCGTTTGTTGTCTACATTTTGAATATTTACATATATAACAAAAAATACTTTGAGAAAAACTCGCTATTATGAACCGAACTTAAGTAGGATGATTTGTTTCTCTAATTCCTACTTTTCTAACACACTAGATGATTGGAACAAATTAAATAAGGCAGTTCAAGAGTCTCCCTCCATTTCAGATTTAGGAAGAACATGTTACAAATCATTAGACCTATAAAATACTCAGTCTATAGCATTTTTGATGTGCTAGGTGTCAAAATGCAAACAAGGTTTTGAGTCAATGTAAGTCCCTTGAATGAGCATAGATTTAGGCATAATTTTGAACGTTTGAGTGCATCGTGTATTTGTAGAGCAGCAAGGGAAGACACTGAAAATTATCTCATGCACTGCCCGCAGCTACGTACTTTGCGCCAAACTCTCCTTGGTCAAATATCTAGTGTATTTGACATAGTTGACATAACTACCAAGGATATTTTTTGTATGCTAAGCCTAGTAGAAGCATACCTATTAATAGGATGAAGTTACGCTGAAGTTACCTTACTGATGTTTCATATCGATACGCCAATGCTAGAAGCAAAACACGTCATGCAAGTAGATCGAGGAAGAGACAAAGCTTACCCAGATATCTCAAATAGAGAATGTAGAGAATTCACACAGAAAAGAGCGGCAAATTGAATATGTTGAATGCTAGGTAAACACTGCTTAATACAATGGCCACAAATCAATAGCACTTGCTTGAACAATGTAATCCTCTGTGACTACTCACATAGTTCTTGCTTACAAACTTGTCGTTTATTTCCAACTGCAGGTGCAGGGTTTAGAGCATTAACAATTGTTGGCATAACATGACCTGCCAGTTTTCTGCGAATGATCGTGAATTTTGTAGCACGTCTGCCTCAAAATGTATGGAACAAATGCAGTAGTTCTATAATAGATACATCGGGATTTCGCCGGAAAGCCCTTTTGACGACAGTTCCCCTAATAAGTAGCCCTTTTAGACTGGGAATTGTATCGCACAGTTCCAATCCAATGTTTGGCTTGTGAGTTTGATGCAAAGGCATCAGTGTTTTCTGTTAGGAAAAAAAGCCACGAGTTATCGAGTTTGCTGTGAAATAATGATGAACGTCTTTAATACGGCTTCTGAAGTGTATAATAATTACAGAAGTCGATGGCGATAAAACACAAATGCATTTGCTGAACTAGTACAGTACTTAGACGACAGACATTTCCCCCTAGTACTAACGGATACCAAGGAAACGGTAAAAAGTCTTTGAAAACTTTAAGGAAACATTATCTGTGGAAAAGAAAGCCTAGAATAATTTCACTGTATACTCATTTGAAATCGTTGAAGTAATTGGACGAAGAAAGTGGCAGACTACATAATTCGTGCTAAGGCTGCTTCTACCTCTTTGAAAACTACTGGTGAGAAAATAAGTGACAGTCTTCTTATTGCGATTGCATTGAAGGAATTGCCATTTGAATTTAAGCCATTTTCAACTGTAATGAGTCAAGGACAAATACCAAAGATTCAATGAGTATAAAATTACCTATTCTCTGAAACTCATGACATAAAAAGCTTGCTTGTTCATTGTATCGCCACAACAAGTGAAGTGGAAGAAAAGTCATTTTTTACAAAGAGGGATTCAAACTTTGACCCTGCAAAACAATTTATTGAGCTTGCTGATAGAAGTAGAGTAAGGAATACTGCTCAAAGAAGAGGAGATGCATCTATCAAATTAAGTATTCTGAGGGTATTATACATGAAGCAATATTAAAGAATGCTATTTTTGTACCAACATTTAAGTAAAATACTCTATCTGTGCAAGCATCTACACAAAATGGTGCTGAATTGAATTTCCAAAAAAGATTCAGCAGAATAAGTCGGTCCAAATGGCACTACATTCAATATCTAGAAGAATGGCAGATTCTATTACTTATGTAGTGCAATCTCCATAAACACTATGTCACATACCCTGAAAGAATGGCATGAAATAATTGAACATTATAATGTCAAAAATACTGTCAAGCTTGAAAATGTAGTAAACGGCATGAAAATCACAAATAAAAACAACTTTAAATGTGATTTTTTAAGAAGAGGACAGAGCGACCAAGTACAGAAACAGGAACCTGCTGAGAGAAATGATTTGAAATATTTGATGGCTATAGTAGATGATTACTCTGGAATGTTGATGGTATATTTTCTGATAAGGAAAATGATGCTGTTTGAGCTATGGAAAAATTCTTAGCAAATGCTGCACAATACGGAACTATAAAAAGGCTGAAATGTGATAATGGAGGAGACTTTACAAGTGACCAGTTCAAATCACTGCTGATCAAGAGCAAGTAAAGCAAGAGATGAGTGCGCCTAATTCCCCTCAACAAAATGGGACTTTTGAGAGATCTTGGAAATCTTGTTTTTGATGTGGCAAGATGCTTGTTGTTAGAAACCAAATTGCCAAAGTCTTTATAGGTATATGTAGTACTGACAGCAGCAAATGTGAGAGAGAGATTCTTCAGCACCAGGATAGAAATTACAGAAATGGCAGCATTTGCAGGCCAAAAGCCAAATATCAGCAAAATGAACAAATTCAGCTGTGTATGTTCTGCATATATTGAAGATAGGGCAAAGCTAGATAGCAGAAGTGAAAAGGAGGTGTTCATTGGATTCATACGTATCTAGTTTATTTCCGCAATTTTATTTTCTGTGTCAATCTACCTATATTGTAGCAGCCCACACAATCCCAGAGTTAAAATTGATGACAATTTAGGCAGAAGTAGCTGGGAATAAATCCCCATTAGATTGAAATCTACCATTATGGATTTCATATCCGCCAATATGGAAGGAAGACACTGCCACTAAAGGCTTTGCAATGCAATAAGGCCTTTATTTATAGAATGCCTTGCCGATAATATTTGAGCATTGTCAAACATCAAAGCAGTTGAAAATTAGCTTGTGCACCATAATCAAACTCAGAAGTACAACAGTATTATGGTAGGTAGATAAGCCCTGCATGAAACATTGGTAACTGCGGTGTAAACACCACGGTACCTCACCTCGGCTGGTGAGCAAAACTAAGTTGAGGGGATCGCTAGTCCGAAAGGGCTAGTGCTTAGGGGACGTCACCCCTTAAGTGCATGAAGACTGGAATGGCAGAAGAGGCAGAAGAACCAACATGGTCAATGGCTCCGAAGGCGTAACAGCAAGATGTGTGACACATCCAGGGCACTCTCCTGACAGAATGGGACTTGTGGCCAGTCACCGTGGAAGGGATAGGGACCCCACCATGTATATATACACCCTATAGTTAACCATGAATAGCAATAGATGGAAAAGGTGAAACGAAGGTGAAGTCGGGACCCCTGTGATGGAACCAGATACTAACTACAGGGAAGAGACGGACACCTCATTGGTCAGTAAGTCTTCGGATGAAGATGGCAGCTCAAACCCTTCTGGAAGGTTGCTATCTGATAGTGTTGCTCTGAAAACCAGAGGTGGATGTCTTCGAATAGGAGCATGGAATGTAAGAACACTATTTCAACCAGGAAAACTAGACAACAGTATACAAGAAATGAATAAAATGAATCTTGACATCATGGGTATGGCAGAAACAAGATGGACAGAGGAAGGGAAAATAACCAAGGAAAACCACACAATGGTATACTCTGGAGGAAGTGAACACAGAAATGGCGTAGGCATCTTAATGAAGAACAACATAGCAAAATCGTTGGTTGGATTCTGGGCAATATCCGAAAGAGTGATAATGGTCAAGCTAGAAGCAAAACTTTTAACATCAACATTATCCAAGTATATGCTCCAACGCAAGATCATAATGAAGAGGAAATTGAGACATTCTACCAGCAAATTCAAAATGCCATGAAGTATGCAAAATCAGATGAAATCATATGTGTAATGAGTGATCTGAATGCAAGAGTTGGAAATGAAATACATACAAATGTCATAGGAAAATATGGGCTAGGTAAAAGAAATGACAGAGGAGAGAGACTGATACAATTTTGCCAACAAAATAAGTTATTTGTCACAAACACCTGGTTTCAACAACCACCAAGGAAATTATACACTTGGAAAAGTCCTGGGGACATTATCAGGAATCAAATAGATTATATAATCATCAATGAAAGGTTCAGGATTTGTATTAAGCAAGCAAAAACATATCTAGGAGCAGACATCAATTCAGATCACAACCCTGTGGTGATTAAAATCAAAGTTAAGCTGAAAAAGACTAGGAACAGAATTAGAAAGGAACAGTTAGACCTAAACCTTCTCAGTATAGATGAGCACAGAGTAAAATACAATATCGAAATCAGAAACCGGTACAACCTACTAAATATAGAAGAGACCGAGCAAACACCAACTGAATCACAAGAAAGATCTGAGCAAAAATGGAAGACATTTAAGAATTGTGTTCAAACATCATTGAAAGCAGTCCTTCCCAAAATTGAAAAGAAAAAGAAAAAGGAATGGATGACAAATGATATATTGGAACTTATGGAAGAAAGGAAGAAGTGCAAAAATAGAGATAAAGAAAAATATGACTACATAGATAAACAGATAACAACAGCATGCAGAAACGCAAAAGAACAATGGCTGAGCGGAAAGTGTGAAGAAGTAGAACTCCTAGAAAAGCAGCACAAATCAAAAGAAATGCACAAAAAAGTGAAAGAGCTTACTATCAAGAACAATCACAAGAAATCTGGTGGGTGCATTAAAGACAAGAATGGTAAACTCCTATTTGATCAAGAAGAAATTGCAACAAGATGGGTGGAATACATCACTGAGTTGTATGATGACAACAGAGAAGAAATGCCTCAATTTACAGTAACAAGTGGAGAAAATATAATGAAGGAAGAAGTGACCAAAGCATTAAAGGCAATGGAAAATGGGAAAGCACCAGGGCCAGATGAGTTGTCAACTGAAGCACTAAAAGCACTTGATGAATACAATATTGACATAATTACCGATCTATGTAACACCATCTATAATAGTGGATTTATTCCAGTAGACATGAAACAGTCAATTTTTGTTACACTACCAAAGAAACCCAAAGCACAGAATTGCACTGAATTTAGAACCATCAGTCTTATGAGCCATGTTACAAAATTACTACTCATAGTAATACAACAGAGAATTACAGACAAGATTGATAAAGAAGTAAGCAGATTACAAAGTGGGTTTAGACCTGGGACTGGAACACGGGAAGGAATCTTTAACCTAAGAACAATATGTGAAAGAACTATTGATGTGCAGAAAGATGTATATATCTGTTTTATTGATTACACCAAAGCTTTTGACTGTTTTAAGCACTCAAAAATGATGGAATGCTTATCTGAGATTGGAGTGGATGATAAAGAATTACAAATAATAACTAAATTATACTGGGAACAAACAGCTGTAGTAAGAACAGATCATGGAATAACAACTGATTTTCAAATAAAGAAAGGAGTTCGACAGGGTTGCGTATTGTCACCAAGTCTATTTAACTTATACACAGAGAAAATATTTAGGGAGGTTGAAGAAATGAAGGGAATTGTTATAGGTGGTGAGAATATGAACAATATGAGATATGCAGAAGATACAGCTTTGATAACTGAATGTACTTTAGACCTACAAGAACTAGTCACAGCAGTTAATGAAAAAGGCATATGGCATGGAAATGAATGTGATCAAAACAAAAACAATGGTTGTAAGCAGACAAGACCCAGTGCCAAAAATTAACATCACTATTGAAGGAAAACCAATTGAACAAGTTAAAAATATGGTGTACCTAGGACACATGGCAACGGAAGATGCAAGAAGTGAAAAAGAAATCAAGAGAAGGATAGAAATAGCAAGATCAGCATTTGAAAACATGTCAAAGACGCTAACATCAAGAAGTATTAATATAGAACTTAGGTTAAGACTAGCCAAATGTTATGTGTGGTCAACACTGCCATACGGGTCAGAGACATGGACTATGACTAAAAGCCTAACAAAAAAGATAGAAGCTTTTGAAATGTGGATCTTTAGAAGGATGCTAAAAATTTCATATACGGAGCATAAAAGCCATGACGCAGTGTTGAAACTAATGAAAACAGAAAAACAATGAATAAACACCATCAAGCAGAGAAAATGTAGGTACTTCGGACACCTGATAAGAAGAGACGGACTACAAAGACTACTACTAGAAGGCAGAATTAACGGAAAAAGAGGACGCGGCAGACCAAGAACAATGTGGATGGGCAACATCAAAGAATGGACTAAATTAAACTATAATGAGAGCATTAGAATGGCACAAGACCGAGAGAAGTGGCGATCCATGGTAGCCAACCTGCTGAAAGCGGACGGCACATGATGATGATGAGTTTATTTTCCTTTAAAATACGATACAACTAGGAGAGTACGGTGTGTAAAACTTGGAAGAGTTACTTCATCCCACTTATAAGGAATAAGATTCGGAAACTGAAAGACCTTTCTCAGATGTTGAGGCAGTTCACTTACACAGGTCAGAAATGGAAAAGCAGAGAGAGGAATAGGAAAGCCGATACCCCAGAAGAGGATATAGAATGCCTAAACACCTAAGTGGCTAGGTACTCGATTAAGATAATATTGAATGTACCCTTGACCATTGTTATGCTGTGAGTTTGGATGATGTACCACAAGACTATGACGAGGCCATATCTTCTAATGAAGCAGGGAAATGCAAGGTAGCGATGAAAGAGGAAATTTGTGCTTTGAAAGATAATAAACCATTTAGTCTTGCTGAATTGCTTGAAGATAAGAGAGTAATTAGAGGCAAATGGGTATATGCAAGAAGATTGGTGCTGACAATGACTACAAATACAAAGCCAGATATGTAGCAATACGGGACTAGAAGAGTATCAGCATAGTAAAATTTATGAAAGTGACTCAATTTAATAATTAGGGACAGATAATCCCATGCTGTTCTTTCTGCTTCATGTATCCACGCAAAAAAATCGCTTGCTAGTTAGTTTTTTTGTCGTGATTAGTTAGTTGTTGCTCATAGGTATCATTTGCAGCTGTAAATAATTGAGTTCTGTTAGTATAAACGTTATGTTGAAGAAAAGCTTCGATAATTGAATCGATCCTGCAATACATCGGGCAGCCTTGGCCCATGTAGAAACACATGTTACACATTTATTTTCCCAAATAGGAAAGGTTCGATGAATACAGTCAGCTTTTCTACGATGCTACGCAAGTTTCCATCCTGTTTTCGTCTTTGATGCAGATTTCGTCATCGATGCCATGCTATTTCGCTGTTCCTTTGCCGAGGTCTACTACCAATCCCGAGGGTGTACTAGCCGTACTTCTCCCCTTTAAGTGTTATCTTCTGAACTTTGTTGTACGATTTTTGTTTTGTGGGGCGGAGAGTGTATGAAGAATTTCATATTCCCGGACTATCTTGTTAAATGTTTCTACCTTAGAAACGTCTCAGATCGAAGATTTACAATGAGAACTTGATTCCCTTCTCTGCAATAAAAGTGCTGACAAACTGGTAGAACTATGTGATTATTTTGCAATACAAGACCCCGTTGATGGTAAAAGTAGGTCTGAACTCGTTAAACTTATTAAAAATGATGTTGAAAACACTCTCTCTATGGCAAATGATAATTTTGATGTGAACATATTTTACGTGACGCTATTTCTAAGATAAAGAGTACTCCTCCACAATTAGAGCGATCCAAAGAACTTAAAATCCAAACAAAAGTGTTAACTGTTGAGAAAAGATTTGAAGAAGTAAGAAAATTGCAATTAGAATCAGATAGTGCAAGTTCTTCGCACAATAGCTTCAAAGCGGATCTTTTTTTGGCTTTCAATAAGTCCATCTAAATTTATTTGCTTAGTATGAATTGGAATGCCTTCGTCAATAAAATCCTCACCCTTAGCACTTTTGCGCTACGAATAGGTTCAGACTATACAGCATTCCCTTTCACTTTTACGTCTAGAGGAGTGACAGATTGCACTTACTGGATTCTACCAAAAACTGTGCGTTTCGGTAAACGATATCGTATTTTGTAGTGTTTTGTATTTGAGACTTAACGACACTAGTATTTCCCGATGTTATCGAGAACAGGTATTCCGAGAAAATAAGGCTATTAGGCAAATCTTGAGTTTCCTCAATCAAGGGGATTTCAAATGCGATTGGCCCATGATAAATCCTACACGAAATCTGCAAACATCGTCCACCCTTAATCAAATATTGCTTCTTGTTTGTTGGAACTGTAAAAAATCAGAGTAATCGCTTGTGTCGATAATATCACTTAAAGACTGGAAAAGAGATGCTAGCTCAGGACTAGTCATTCCGGTTTTTATGCATAATTCTATCACGTTATACCCAACAAGTGGCAACGACATACCTTCAGTTGTTACCAAATATGGAAAGAAAATCAGATCTTGTTTGTGCTTTAATCTAAAAGCCAACTCAATAAAACCTTTGTACGGATTGGCCGTTAAGTCTAACTCGCAATCCATAAGTTCAGAGGTATTTCTAAGCTTTGCATATGGGAAATGACGACGCACAAATTGTTCCGAAATAATAGGAACTAGGGCACCTGTGTCCCATAACTCTTCGATCGAATTCCCTTGTGCTTACAATTAATAGTACACCTATTTCCAACAAGTTTCGCAATTTGCAACGATTGTTATGAGTTAAATGCGTTACGAAATTTGAAGGCTTTACATTCTTGTCTTACATTTTACTTTAGGTTTGAACCGCATTGCAAATAACTGTATGACTATGCCAATGTTTCTTTTGGCTCGATTTATTGCAGTACCAAACAAGATTCCATCCACTACTTTCCAAAAAGCTAAACCATTTTGAGGAGTTCCACAAAATGTGCAGTGTGAGGCTTGCTTCAGGAGCGAAGCTAGACAAAAATGGATGCTCGCGCTTAGCACTTAATACCAAACAAGGCTATTCGCAGAGATGTGCCGATTGGGGCGTGCGGAGGCGTCGCCACCCAATACTTCAAACTTACAAGAAAATTAGGCAGCCATGGTGCAAGAGAGTTGGCAACAGTATTTTCTGCGACCTTTTTTCATTTTAGTAACAATAGTTGGTCAATTTGTCAATGCGCCTCCCCCCAACAGAAGAAGTCTCGGCACACCACTGGCCATTCAAAAGGTAGAAAGTTCATTATTCATCGATTTTGACCCTTCCCTCCTGTACGCTCTTGTATGGTTTGGAGTTACCACCTACCCGTGAGCGTATCTACTTCTAAGTCATCAACCACCCTCCCCCAAACACATATAGTCGAATCTATTCTTTATCTCACTATGTTCAAAGTGTGAAAAAGTTGATAAATAGCCGAGAAACCTAAAATTATCACAATTTTGTATAAAAATCAAGGTGAACTTAGGCATAATCTTGAAAGATGGTTGTATTCATTTAAGATGCTTCCTAAGTAGTCAGTGTGTAAGAATTACTTTAGAGTACGTATGTTCTTTGAGGAGCTCCATTACTCCTTGTACACTCTAATACGCTTTTCAACACTTTCTTGGTACTCACCACTCCTTCTGAGCTCACGTACTGTTTGAATGGCACCGACAGTAAAACTGTATCAGAAATGCAATTCAAAAAAACACAATTGTTAGGTAATGGAAAAGACCATTTGTCTGACTAAACTTTCTCAATAATATTAGAATCGTAAAATTAACACAAAAAGGACGAGAAAATGAATCACGTTTCTCCTGCACCCCTTGCTCAATGGCACTAATTGCAAAAGATTGAAAATCATTGTTGCGAGAAACGCTACTTTGAGAATGATAAAAATTTTGCGTAGTATTCTCATCCAAGAAGAAATTGGCTTCCTTTGGTTTAACTAACAAAGCTAATTTGCAGTTGCCAGGAAAAATGGTTCTTAATAACAACTGGCCCTGAGATAAACTTATACTTCACGTCATGAATTTATGCATTGGTAGAGATTCCACCATTAGCAGCAGGAGGTCATACCAACCTTATTGCAACTGAAAGTTTGAGCTGCATTTAACTGCATTTAACAAAATAAAACAACAACCTCTATGTAACAACTTTTCTAAATTGCCAGTTGAAAAGTCCTATATTTTGCAAGTATAAATCAGTTCAAAATAGCATTGCTGCTGTACTCCATTCTCCTGTGAGTCCCATTACTCTGTAAAATCATAAATATAAATTAAAGGCAAGGTATTTCTAACCATCCAATGCAAGGTAAAACAGGTGCAAAGCAAGTTGTGCAGGTAAGAATGACAAGGGGTACGCAGTTATCTTCAGCATCATAAACAAAATAATCATCACAATCAACTTTATCACCTTGCTTAACATCAGAGGCAAAGTAGCTGTCATAAATTTTTGGATGCAAAAAAACAATGTAAAGGGAGGAAATTGGCTCTGAATCCATGTCCGGGATCCAGAATTGCAGTTGAAAATGCAAATCGATCATACGGTTGGTCAATTCATCAAATCAAACGTGCAAGGCAGAAAGTCAAAACCAGATGTTAATGCATTGCGGCCCTTAAAATTTTGGCGGGAGCTGTTGAAGAATTTCGATTACAATGCATATACTTTCCTTCTCAGTGGTGGTGCCAAGTATTTTTCGACAAGGGTTGTCTGACTTCTCCTACGGGATGGCTAAGATACGGTTAATAGAGTACTGTAAATGGCAAAATTATCCGAATAAATAGTTTTTCACCTTCCAATAGGGGGCTAGTATGTTCCAACAAGGCTATGCTCATTCTATAAGAAATAATTTGTTGCTTCCGCCTGGGTAATTCTTAATAATTCTTAATTTCTTAATAATTCATCAAATCGAGCATTAAATCTTAAATTCTTAAGACTTTAAATGCCAATAGCAACCCAGAACAGGCAATTGTGATGCAAGAAAATTTTCTTGTAAACGCAGTTAGTTTAAGTCATTACTTGAAACTCTGCCTGTCCTTCTTTCTTAATGCTTTCTAATGTTACCTAATTTTTTCAGCCTCATGTTTCCTATAGACATGTTTCATATGACGAAAAAGTGTATTGCTTTGAGAGATTTCCTTCCTCAGGTAAACAACTAGATAATCGGGAAATATCAAGATAATCAAGATTTTTAGTAATTTCTAGGTTAAGAATCTAGGTCCCATCGTTTTGCAAAAGAACAAACATATCCCCTTCTTTTTGACACAGTGAAAAATATATTGATTTAGAAATTGTGGCGGGGGTACGTAGAATCTCCCGTGCGGGGTTACCGAATTCCAAGATGTACTGTCTTTCGGAGATAAAAGTCAAGAACTACAATATCTATCACCACCTAGACACAGAATCGTCGTTGTTTCTAAAGGAAACTGAGAAGCCCTGGGACACAAGAGTATTTTAATAATGATGATTTTATGCTCGAATGTATGGGAGCAAGACTCTACGCACTTTGCATTGCTTTTTGTGTATAGTTACTATGAATGGCAAAATGCTCATTCTTTCAGCAGCAACCACATCTGACATTTGAAGTGATGAGCAGTAACAATAGTTCGACATAAGGCTAAAAACACAGGTGGCAAGTAGCTGCCAAAATTTTAGATATCACAATGCATCAAAATGTCAAATTCTGGTTTTGACTTTCAACATTGCACGTTTGACTTGATCAATTGACGAATCGCATGAACGATTCGCATTTGTAACTGCAATTACTCATTTATTTTTATTTAATATATTTGAGGAGAGACAGCCTTCAGCAATGAAACTAACATCCAAGGGGCCCTCCACTTATTTACTTACAATAAATCAAAAAATAACGGAAAAGGTATAAATTAATAAGAAACATCTTAAAGACCTAGTATAAGTATAAGCAAATTTTGAATTGACCATTCGAAGACATATACTTTGGGAGCCTCAGATCCGTTGCAGTATTTCTCAAGTCTTATGAGCTGCAATCAGAGCTTCTTTGAAAGTGGTTGCAAATATACTGAGGAGCCTGATTATTTAAAGACCAGATTAAATCAGCCATTTGCATCCACCCTTGCTTCTTTATAATTGGGCTATTTGAGGCATCAAAATCGCTATTTTTCAGTATCAAAGCAGCTCTATTTTGCAGTCTTTGCAGCTCTAAAAGTGTGTTTAAGCCACTTTATCCCAACACAAAACAGCAATAGCAAAAATGTGGTTCAACTATGCTAAAGCATAATGATCTTAAAGAAGACTCTGGGAGGAAAGTTTTAGCATGCTTTAGAAAATCTAATGCCTTTGATACCCTAAAAGAGATTACCTTGATTTGTTTCTTCCCGTCAAGCTATTATCTACGTGTACTCCTAAGTACTTCACTTTTTGTACCACATCTAGGTCCTTTCCCCTAATTTGTAAGCAGAGATTATCCCCTGCAGTCCTAAGTTTTTGATGCATTGGCTTCGTGCAGATAAGCATTGACTGGGTTTTGACATATTTAACGATAGCTTATTTCCTTGCATCTATAAATCAAGGTGTTTGAAATCATCACTTATGGTTTAATTAAGTTCAGAAATATTCTGAGAGGCTTTTGGCCTTAGCCTACATGGATACAGTGGAGGCATTAACAAATTTTGGAAAGTCGTTAATGTAAATTATAACAATGGCCCTAAGCAAGACCCTTGTGGAACACGTAAACCAATGTTTCCAATATCAGAGTTAAAGGCTCCAACTTTACAAAACTGCTTACGATTAAAAAGATAAGTGCTAAACCACAAAACTCATTCATTTGAAGGCCATAGTTAAATGCTTTCATAAGATTAATGAGAACTATCCCAGAGATACAGCCATTGTCCAGTCCCTTATACCATTTGTCGGTGTTTTTTATTAAACAGGCGGTTGTAGAATGAAGAATGAAATGTGGCGTGGAGGAAGAGGCTAGCATCAGCGACCTCAAGAATCCGAGAATAAGCTGCAGAAGAAAAAGCTGTGAGTGAAGGTTTCTATAGGCAAATTACCCCCAATATATTAGATTGTTTATGTTTAGGCTGTCGTAGTGTTGGTCAAAAATACGTTTCTCAAATAGCCTGGCAACAACCGGAAGAACAGTTATAGGCCGGTAGTTTAATTTGCATGCCCTATCACCCTCCTTAAAAATCGGTGTCACCCTGGTTATTTTCCATTTATCTGGTAAATGACATGATTTTATAAAGGTGTTACACAAGAGAACAAAGGAGTTTTTGATATAAGGAAAGGCCAATTTCAAGAAGTAGCTGAAAATGTTATCATCCCCAAAACTTTTTGACGATTTAATTTTACCAATTGTTTCCCTAACTTGTTATGCTTGGATTAAACTACAGAAAAAAGTAATTTTAAGTGGGTTGATATCATATTCACCTGAAAGTAGAGGATTTGGACAGTCATCAAATTTTCCTGCGGGATCTCTTCCAACAGAACAGAAATATTTGTTCACAACATTGAAAATCTCTTAAATATTCATAAGTAATCTTTAAAGAGAGAAAACTGAAATAAGATATGGGTTACAAACCATAAAATTAAAGGATTTGCCAGCTCACGACCCAAGAACTTTTCCCTATCCATACTGCCAGTACCCAAATCTAAATTCTATTGAGTATATTAGTGAATGATCAGCTTACTTTAGAGTAATCAATTATTGTATCCTCTCACCATGGAGGAAAATGTGATATAAATTTTGGTTGAGAATGTCTTGTAGGCCATCCTAACCACTAAAAGTTCTTAAACATAGAAACTTTATAGCCCCAACTAGTGAGTGCTACAGTCTTGTTTTCTCCACAATTGATTAATGCTACTTTGTGTGGATGCTTATGACATTTAAAATAAATGAAATAAGATGAGGATTGCTTAGCAAGACATAAGTGTTAAAATACCTAAATTATTTGCTATGAATTTCTTTTTTATAGTTTGGAGCTACCTTTGGGTGGTTGTGTCAGGATCAATTTCTGGATTTATATGCACCCTAGGCAATGAACTCAAGGCGCCTAAAACTGCTGAATTTTTCTGTTAAATACTTTGCAAATTTATGGCTCATATTTCTGCATTACATCCATAGCCTCTTTTAGATCATCATAACCAGTGGAGCTAATATAAGTGGGGCATTATTTCTTCCAACATTCGTGCTCAGGTCTGTAAAGCCAAATCCCAGCACCTCAGGTATCCAGCAGAAAGTACCAGTGTCCAGTGGGAGCAAAGAAGAATAGTGTTCAGTGCACTTCACCCTGTGAACAATTTCTACAACCACATCTTATGGATCTAAAAGAAGCACCCTTCAAAAATGTAAAGATCACTTTGTCTAGGTAATAAAAGGCATCTGAGGACAGGAATGGATCCAAAGGTGACCTTTGGGGGCATCTGATTCAGTTTATTGTCTTATTCATGGGAAAAGTATTTAAAAATAGTTTTTTATAAAAATTATTACTGTCTAGAGGGGGCCACGTCCCTTTGGCTTCATGGATTTGCCCCTGTGCGAGAACCTTCAGTGGATCTTTTTATTCATGTATTCGATAATAACGAGAAATAAGAGACTATCTACCAGCGGATGGGGGTCAAGCCACGGAGTAATACTATAACTAACATTCGCTGTTCTTTGCTACGTTTCAAGTGCCCAAGTGCAACTTTCAACACTGCTTGTCATACATAACTGCATATTCTGGATTCTGGCATTCCCTTTTTCCTTTCAATTTTTATTTATATGCCTCCAAATCTTTCATAATTGCTCCTTGAGTCTCTTCCTGTATAAAAATTGATGACTAGGTGTATGGCAATTAGCAGTCGCAATGAACAACCAGATGCAAAATTTGCGTAAGGCAACTGACTCTATGTTAAAGTCAAGCCTGTCGTTACAACAACAATGGTAGGTAGATAAAAAGCAAGTTGAACATTTTGACTGAGTAGTTGCCAGGTAGAAATTAAAGATAGTTTTGCATACTGTTACAAAAGCTTCTTGTCAGGCCTACACTATACAAGAAAGCTCAATGTTCAATGCGAGATAGCGTTATAAATCCAAAGATCAGAAGCCGAATATAGTGAATAATAACCTTACAAAGTACATGAAATACTACCTACATTATCAGTTGCTTTCTTCAATTCCAATTGGTTATCTATATCATTTTCTAATAACGAAATAAGCTCCATAACATTGGAATTACAAAAATTGCTACCACAGCCTCTGTCCATGTTAAAAACTTGGACCTTCTTTGGTCACGTGACGCATTTTCGAAGTATTTCAACATAAGACATTAGACCATTTATTTTCAGAGCAAGCTTCCTAACCAGTAAGTATTCTATTAACTATGATCTGATGGAGTCCCTAACATAAATAGAGACTCCACCACCTCTTGCAGAGCGGTCTACTACCTCTTCTTGGTAGCCTGCTATGGCTGCCATTTCACAAGGGTGGTAGATGACTGCGCATGTCTAATGCCAAGGGATTTTCGAGAAAATGCCAAAAAATGCCAACACAAATTGAAAAGAAATATGCCAAAATCTGCCAATTTTTTTCAAAAAATGCCAAGATATTGCCAAATATCAAAATTCAAAGATTGTACGCATTATTAATAGACTAATAAATTGTTTGTAGTTAATCATTGTCTCTAACATCTAAGTTCTAAAACTACTGAAAATGGAAACAGTTAATAATTAATATCATTAAAAAGGATGCAGTCAACAAGAATTATACTTAGGTAACTAACAAATTACATCAGTCTGACTAAAATGTTGCAGATAAAAGTGTCTGGAATAAAATCGACTGTCTAAAAGGAAATATCGTCACCATAAGACATATCATCCTGATTGTCCTGGTCATCATTTGACGATGACTTCAAATCATCATACATCTTTGCTGCATTGAACAACTCCAGCATTCTCTTCGTAACAAGTAAATTGCGGCAGCATTTGCCACTCAAATGAAATCCATTTTGAATCATCACTAGGGCTTTTAGCAATTCTAGTCCCATTCGATTTCTGGATTTGGTTTTGATGGCTGTCACTTCAGAAAAGGTTCGTTCCACTGCAGCATTGCTAACAGGGTGGGTGAGGCAAGCTAATGCATAATTTGCAAGATCTTGAAACGGATTCTGATTAAGTGCGCTTCTGAAGTGATCAATACCACACCAGAATTTGACTGTGTCATCAGGAACACCACCGTTGAATACTGATTCTTCCTGCCAATCTCGGTGCAAGATCTTTCGGTACTGTTCCTCAATCTGTTCAGCAAACTCATGCCTCAAATGTGGCAAGGGGAGCTGGTTGAAATGTCTCCTCTCTTTTGCGTGCAGCACTTTCATTGGGTGTAAGGAACTCAGTCCTCTGAAAAGATTATGTGATTCTGGCAAACGTTTTTTGACTTGATTGGCAGCTTCCATTAAGAAAAGAAGACATCGCTGCTTTAATTCTTTAATTTTGTTTAGATTAGAGACTGCATCGGCTTGAGAGCTGAGAAAAGCCCGAGTTTCCTCCTCAAAGTTTCCGCCAAAATCAACTTTCTCAATTGGTAATGGGCTCCCATCAGAATCATTGATTCTAGCCTGAAGACTTTTGCTGTGACTCAGGAGCTCTTTGCTCATTTCTTCTGGATCTGCATCAGTTGCTTGGAAAAGAGCATTGACACGTTCAAATTCTGTGACAAGCGGCAATATAAAATGAAAATATAGAAATATTATGCGATCATTCAGCATGTCCAAAAGTGTGCCGGCTTTGTATCTTGACTCTTGATAGGTCTCTGGGGTAGCAAATGTAAAATAAGCTCTCAGCTCTTCCCAGTTTACCAAGCAGTTATAGATTATCTTGCCCCTTACAAGCCATCGGGTTGTTGAGCTCTTCTGAAAGGGTGACGGTGTTCCCATGCGTGCATTGCCAGCATTCATTACATTGAACAGAGTCGTAAATGCATCCTCCTTACTGTACTTTTTGAAAACCACTTTGGTATTTCAGAGAGTAGAAACCCAAGTCTTGACGGTAATTTATCAAATGCATGTTTCACACACAAGGCAAGAGAATGACAGATACATTTTACCTGTATTCAATTTGCAGCAACTGAATGAATTCGTGACCAGACGGAGTTGTGCTCTCCAGCCATCACTGATGCACCATCGCAACCATATCCAATGCAGTCATTGAGTTTCAACCCAATCCCATTAAGGCAGGTCTTCAGAGCGTGAAAGAGATTCTCGCCATTTGCCTCAATGACGGGTACAAGATCAACAAATGCAGTCACAATCTTGTTTTCCTTCTCACTGTGGTATCGTATCATAGCACAGAGCAGCTTTGTTGTAGATATATCTGTAGATTCATAAACAATAATTGAGTACTTCTTCCCCTTTACATCTGTGGTCAAGTCCTCTTTCATCGCAGTGGCCACCACATTCATGATGATTTTGGTGCACTTTCTTCTATGAAGCTTTATCTTCTCAAGTTTGCTCACCTTTCCATTTTTCGTAATAACCTCACCAAGATGATCAGTTGTCATGATAGCAGAATGGCATGCCATTGTAACGCCCAATTCGATTTCAGCTTTTTTTACTTGATTATCCTCTTTGGCAATGTGGATCACAGAAAGAGGTTTAGTTGTTACAGAATCTTGTACTCTTCGTGTGTGCTTATCTGTTTTTTCATGATTCACCAGAGTTGATGACCATGGTTGGATTGAGGTCCTGCATAATTTGCAGTATGCATTTTCTGTCCCATCAGAAGCTTTAGAAACCCACTGAAATTTCGACTCCCAAGACTTATTATACTTTCTACCACTATCATAGAATCTCTTCCACTTTGATGCCATAATGTTCACTTCTAGTTTGGATAACCGTAATTATCTATTGCTGAAAACTGTTTAAAATTTGAAGATCTGTGGGTATTTATAAAATTTTATTCCCATTTAATTTTGACTTTTCAGTACAATTACCGAATAAGGCATTGACTGATGTCCTGTGACGTCAAGCATTGCTACTAAGTTACATTTGAATGCATGGCTCACTGTTCAATAGCTTGCGATATGTTCACGTAATGCTTTTGGTAATAAGTGCAAACAGAGGATATTATTGCGGTCGATAAAAACAATCTGGAGATTTGTCAAATGAATGGAAATGACAAGTCAATATGATATCAAAGTCAACAAGAGGTCAATACTGTCAATACTTATAACTCATCATTGTGCACAAATGGAAAACTGACTAGACTCTCGTAAGGAAATATTTGCTCTCAAAGTTTCAACAATGATAGAATGCGTTCAGAGTTCAATGACCTCACATACAGGAAAGAAGAGAAAGCTGCCCAAGAAGTTTTTCCCTTTTAGTTTACCTTTGTTGGTAGTAACGTCATTTGAAAATAAAATGCCAAAAATATGCCATTATGCCAAAGCACAATTTCATGCCAGCAGGCCATTAAAAAGTGCCAAAAATCTTAAATTTTGCATTAAAAATGCCAATATACCAACCCTGGTACAAGTATCTATTATGTATTACAGCTCATAGCTTGTCAAATTTTGTAAACAGTCTTTTAGGACCTATAAGCAAAAGCGTGTAGGGCAATGGCTTCTGTGTTAGATGAAGTAGAGTTTGCATTGATTAGTCTTCTAATTTACTCTTTGATCTTCTGAGGCAACTGATCTTTTTCTGATAGAATGCAATTTTCTTTTCCAAAGCTGGACATCTGGTAAAAACAGTATTAGGGCTTGCCACAGGACTAGGGCTTGGCAACATTTCTTCCTCCTCCATTGTGTCTTCCATTTCTGAACACTTATCATGGATAGTCTATGAAAGGAATTGAAATTCATTGCTATGGAATATTAATTTTCCTTTACCAGTAGGCCATTTCCAATCCACCAACTCAACATACCTTCTTTCCATGTTTCCTCAATGTTGGTAATTGTTACTACTGGACCAAGGTCTAAAAACAAACACATAGATAAGTCTCATCTGTCTTTTAGCTCTATCTGTCAGTGACTGATCAATGGTATCTGTTGTGTCTACCAAAGATAAATCAATGGTAGGAACAGCATCTGGCTTTAGCTTCCTTTTCATTACAAGTTTGGCAGCGATTTCCTGATTCTTCATAAAGCAGCTCTCATCGAAATGGTCAGAGCAAAGAAAAGACGAGTTGCTGCTCTACTTTGGCCTATGTCTTTGCACAATCCTGACCCAAGTTTGGTGTCTTTTCCTGTCTTTTCCTTGAGTGGAAACGTTTGATTGGATTCCCCCTCTGTATGCTGACCAACTTTTTTTCATATCAGTTATTATACTCTAGTTTGTAGCGTGATCTTCAAAGCACAAAGTTGCATTAGAAAATGCAAAAGCTTAAATTTCGAAATTTCCGATGCATAAGCACTTTAAAACCTGGTTTTCATGTATCGTAGTTCATCGGCGATCATAGCCGAAATAGAACTTCCTCTTGATTGGGGATTATCCCCGATCAACAAAGAGCATGTAATTGCGTAATAGATCTGAGAGTGGAACGGGAAAGTGCATTGCATGTGCAGAGCGTTCCTTTGAGAGCATTAGAGGTGGAAACGCATATGTTATCCATAATTTCACTTTGGAGGTATAGACAGCTCATTTTCCAGCGCAAGAAATGCAGCAACTCTGAGCTACGACGCACAAGAACTAATGTAACAGTTAAGATTCGAAAGGCAAAGAGAGATGAGCAAGTCCTGTCCTGAAGAGAAGCAAAGAAGTAATTTTAGTTGCGTGATTTGAATTTGAAGGGCAGGTATTACACTCTTAGACGTTTTCATAATAAGAGTGCTATTTTTGTTTTCTTCGTTAGATTCTTTTAATCTTAAGCTAGAAGGATTCATCTACTTGGTTTATGCACTCCAATTCTCTCTCCCAACGTGACAAGAAACATGATCACAAACAACGAATCTTGCAATCTATTGTTTATCCTTCTATTGTTCGTCAGGAACCATCGGCAAAGTCACACATGTTTAAATTTCCCGATGATCGGACACAATCCCCGATGGTCGGGAAAGCGCGCTGATCACCAATGGATTACGATATATGAAAACAAGGCTTAAGAGAAGCAATTGACATGCCCCCCCAACTTGAATCCACGCCGCTGATGAAATAGTGCAAAGTGGTCATTACGATATGTTTACAAAACTCTGAATGCCGGATATGGATTCTACATTCATTAATTGAATTCTCACTTCATGAAAAGAAATTTCTAGATTCACAGATTGAAGTTCTGCATTCTGGATTGCATTTAATACGCCTAAGAAAACATGTGTTACGATATAATTGTAAATCATTGCTCAGATCTAGCCACCTTCCAGGGAACGATTTCACTGTTACATGAAGCGAACTTAGGATTTTCAATAGTTCCAAGCACATCTCAAAACACATTTGATGGGCTAGATTCAGATGCTAAAGCACGAATACTTCGAAGAGCAGCGTTCACATATAAGTAGGATGAGATTTTTATTCATGATCAGACATTTTAGTTGTAAAGTTCCCTGTTTTAGCTGAGGCTATATTTCGTGTGAACATAATCAAATTAGTATTATTAAAAATATTCCAAGACGTAAATACCATCTTATGACTTCTACTACTAACAGCGTCTCTCTTATGAATTTTCCCTACATGTCATCATTATTCATCCGTAGAATCCCTGTATTACTTAGGGAGTGGGCATTAAGTTTCTGTCATGGAAGGTGAAGGCTATTTGAGAGGGGCATCTAATAAAAATGTAATTTCATGGAGGGATTTCTCTGTTTACAGAGAATAGCGACTTTTCCTCAGATCCTTCAGACTTTGCAAGATTCTGGGAATCATCTGGGTGTATTTTTCAATGTCTTTTAATTGAGATGAGCAGTCTTCTCTTTCGTTGACTTCATCCAATGAAGGAATACTATTTATGAGTAAGTGCACAACATCTTTTACTTTGTTTTGAAGGGTTGCTCCCTGTTCTCTAATTGACTTTCTTACATTTGTGGTTGAAGGTCTTTCCGTCTCTTTGCCTCTTGAATAATACTCTGTTATTTAATTGGTTCTCCTCTTTAAAAGGCTGGTGTTGTGAAAATAGCCCCCTGTTCATTGTGCAATGCAGTGGTTAGTACTTCCAACAAATATTATTTTGAATCAATAATTCTTACCTCATTTGCTTGCCATTTTTTGACGGTCATATTTTATGAAACAAATTTGAGTATAGATTGCCTATCTCCTGTAGTTTTCGCTTTAACTTCATCTAAACTCATTATAAATTTGAAGCACAGAAGATACATATGAGCCTGGTGGACCAAATCCCATTGTTAAGTGTAACATCTCAAGTCTGCAAAAGTTCTGAGAAGGGGACTTAATTGCACCCTAAGTCCAAGGGCATATTAACTAGAGAAAAGGGTGTATTGCCAAAAGGAAAACAATCTATATATATATATATATATATATATATATATATATA
>OLMO02000277.1:3109578-3120419 GCA_900291935.2 Cassiopea xamachana
TTTCATTTGTTATATTTGGCAAAGCTTTAAGTTCAGTAGTCCAAGTATGAATACCTTTGTGAAAAGCCTCACCTTCATCTTTGTCACGTTCTGATGGTTCAAGCTCCCTAAAAACTCTCCTTTCTTTCTCCGCAGAAATATGCCAGTCATTGCTTGTACTATTTTGAGCTGATTTAGGCCTGCCACTCTCCGCAAAATTCTTTGCGTCACCTTCCATGGAAAGCACAACTTCTATGCTATCCTGCTCAATTATGTTTATGGTGTTATTAGAGCTTTGAAAAAAGCTGTTTGATTGAGGATTTTCATCAAATTGTGAAGGTTCTTCTTCGCGACAACATTTTACCTCTTTCCAATTGCTCGCCATGTTCAAACTTTCCCGGACTTTGCTGAATACAACTCCCAGAATGCATTGCGCAATTTTTGAAACTAGGGATCGGGGAATTGATAAAAGCTGAACAAGATTCAACTTTCCTTCCATGTCTGCGGTGGATTACCGGTGGGTCGCCAGCAGTTGAAATGAAATGTTTCCTTTAAAGAATTCAATGTTGCCGGTGAGTCGCCGGTGGGTCGCCGGCACTAAAAATTTATATGGAAACCAAGCTCAACTATTCTGTTATACTTTTGCTTTGCTTTATAATGAGGCAAGACATAAATAAACATTTTGGCTCTGTTCAGCTTCTGTTTTCATTTGTGATTTTTATTGTTCACTTCATTTCATTGAAATTATTAAGGAGCGTTACTCTTCAGTTTTATCTGTTTTTCTAGAGACCCTCCGCTAAAAACTTATGAATTAAAAATTACATCAAAACTAAAACAGAAAAACAACCTAATTAAAAACTACGTGCCAGCTCATAACAAAATATTATGAGAGTTTCGTCATTAAATGCAACTTTCAATCAAAGACTGCTTAGTTCACAGCTTAAATTACAAAAAAATTTCTAGAAAAGGAAATTTCTTTCAATTTTATCTTTATGTTTGACAGCAATATGTAGACTATTCACGTTTCTATACTATAAAAGCCACATCTAATAATAATAATGCATTTATTATCATTATTTAAAAGAGTTGAAAAGTTGAAATCTCATTTTTTTGAGAGCCCAGTAGTTAGAGCGTCTGCCTTACAATCGGAAGGTCGTGGGTTCGAGCCCCGGCCGAGCCATACCAAAGACGTTAAAGATGGTACTCACTGCCTTCTCGTCTGGCGCTCGATAAATGAGAAAGGAGTGGGGAAGTTAAACACGCGGAGCTACCAGTGGACCAGCCCTCCGCTGTAGCTTTCACTGTATTCGCAGAAGCGTGGCCTAGGACTACGGAAAAGGAGATAGGCGCCGCCCTATGCGCCATTGGGCGCGGGAAGGACTTTGACTTATAAAAAAACGTGTAATATAAAAGCGAGTTGATGGATTGTTTTTTTTTGAGAAGCTGTTGTTAAACAAGGCGAAATAAATAAACTATTGGTGAAGCGCGGGATTTAGTTAATTTTCAAGAACGAGGAGCGTGATACAAGGCAAACTGAGGCATGAGCCAAGACATATGCGCCACCGCGCGCCTTGAACGGAGAAGCCTGACGCAAGAGCATTATTTGAGGCACAACAACAACCACCATANAACAAGTAGCTGTCAAAGGTTTCCAATATGGCGCGAATTTTAATGCAGGTTGTGCTGCTTGGTATAATTATAGCAAGCTCTACGTCCACCTTGTCAAAAAAAGATAAAAAGGCGAAAGTAAAGGCTAAATCAACAAACAAGCACATAGAAGAGGTATGTTTCAAGTATCAATTAGCTCTCAGAATGCATTTTTTCAACCTATGTTGTGTAGTACTGTACCGAAGATAACATGCATAGAATCGTTTTTTGTAGAAAGAAAAATGTAGCATACTACGAATTTGAACTGAAGTAAGAGATAAATGCTAACGCCGCAAATTTCATTCTTGAGAAAGTAGAAAAAACAGTCTTTACATCTTTACATGCAGAGAAACGTGCGGACACTCAGCACTATTGCACACGCAAAGATGCAACTACAGCCACAAGTGGTCGTCACTAAATATTACTAATCGGAGCTCTTCATAAAAATATCTTGGACTACATCCTTGCAAATTGTAGTTGACCACATCCTGAAATATTGATGAAGTGATTCACAGCAGAGTGCAAAAAAGATTTGTAGTGATTGCCTAGCCACTTGATAAAAGTAAAACACCATTGGATGTTTAGCAGCAAAGTCCCAAAAAATTATCCACATTTTAAGGAAGGGGGCTGTGCCCCCTATTGATCCTTGACAACTTAATTTCATACTTTATGTTGTATATATGTTTTTTGTGCCCAGACATTCAGAAGTAAAGAAAATGTGATAGAAAGAAAGCTTGTGACTGAGAAGCTGAAGAGTGAGAGTGTTATCAAGTACCATAAAACATTCAGTAAAATTGTAAATAGAATTTCAATTGGAGATGTCCTTGGATATGTTACGCCAGTAAGCTATTTTTTTTGGTTCTACAGATTAAAAATGCTTGATTACTGAACTAAGTTAGCTTTAGTTTTAGCTGTTAGTAGTTTTTTTCTGTTTTGATATTTTATATCTATGATGTAACATGTAACTTCTGAAATGTCTTGTTGTTTCTTTAACCAAACTAAATACCATACTGCTTCAAATAAATTTCCATAACCTTTTCTACCTTAATTGACTATTTAGGGGGCTTTAATTTGAAGGGTGTTAAGAAGAGGAAGATCTTCATTAAATTTTTAAAGTTTGTCTTCTTTGCAAGTTGTGAATAGGGGTGTTACAAAATATCTTACTCACTTTCCATCCCACCTTCATCAACTATATTGAAATTTGGTAATATTTATAAAATGGAGCATCTAGTAGAAAGAGGGCTTTGCTTACAGAAATCAATGCAATATGGGGTGTTGATCAAAAGGGGCTTTTAATGGTAATAAAATGGATGGTCTCTAAATATGGCTTTTTCCCAACAAAGTAATCTATTTCATAATTTAGGGCTCTAACTTTGAATTGATTTTTTCACCTCTAGTGGAACAGCCATGGGTATGATGTGGCAANAAGACATTTGGTGCAAAATTCTCATATATCTCACCTGTGTGGCTGCAGTTAAAGAAAAGGTAAGTCAATGTTCTTAGCAGTTGTGAACAATGTTTTTCTGGTAGACCATAATTCTTCTTCCTTGTAGATTTGGCGGATATGAACAATGTGATACTCATTAAATACATGCAAATTATATACCATATGAAAGCCCTCCTTCTATACATTCTGAATATGCAAGAAAATTCCAGGTTTTAATGTGTTACGAATTTATAACACAAAATACCTTCCTAAACAATGCATGTTTTACCATATTTGGGCAATTTCATAATGGCGGAAGTAAGAAAACTAACGCTAACCCTTACCCTAACCCTTCCCGTAACGCTAACCCTAACCCTCCAAAACCCTAACACTAACCCTAACCATTTCAAAAACCCTAACCCTTAGCAAAACCCTAACCCTGGAAGCGTATTATGGTGAAATATTTGATGAGTATCACATGGTTCACATCCGCCGTAGATTTTTTGTCAGTATTACCATTTTTTATGAAAACTTTTCTTCCTTACCCTTGTTGCTAGTAACTGTAATAAATCCCATTCACAGTGCCAGTCTTGAAATCAGAATTATTGAATTTGAATTGCAACAGGCAGGTCTTTTCCTAATTTAGCTTTCTTACCATTTGGAAAGAAAAATATTTTTTATGATGACATTAATTATATTTTGTTAATATTCTGTAAAATAAGGCTATAGCATTTGAAAGTGTTTCAATCATCTTTTTCCATTACACATTATTTAGGTATGCTGCTCTGCTGATTGCAATAATTTTTCATTCCTGTTCACAACTGTGATATTAACACTTTGATAGTTTGCTACTCATATGAATTGATTAGCTGTGATATTGCAAAGCTCTTTCCTTCAACTTCCCATCTCTCAGTCACTATTCTCCATGAAAACAATGACATTTCCTTGTAGAAGATCAGGAAGCTTTAGAGTTGATGGAACACATGACATCGACAAGGGTAATTTGACATTTGTATACTTAATGCACACTTTTTGGACCTGGTACACTTAGAGTGTGATCATGAAAGAAACAATTGAAGACCTGCATTTGAGGATATCCATGATATCTACAAGTTGAGTGATGAAATCTAACAGAAACCCAGGATATAGTTCAGGACTAAATGTGCAATAATTTTGCCCAGTATCCATCTCTGTATATTTTGCATTATTTTTGAAGCTATTAAGAAATACTGTAATGCCTCAATCAAGTGCCCAGGTGCTTATAAAAGTTTTGGGCAGCAAGGGTGAGCTTATTCATGAGGGGCACTTATACAAGGGGGTACTTATTTATTCAAATGAATCTCAGGACCATTCAGAAAAACTGAAAGGCAATAAATAGCTAAAAAAGAAAAATATGAAAGCCAAAATTGTTGGCAAATGAAAGCAAAATGTTTGCTTGGTGGCAAAATGCATAGTAGTGGCAAATGACATTAAATTTGCAGATGTTTTGGTGCAAAAGCTTGAAGAAAAGAAAAAACTCATTTACATTGAGATGTCGAAAGCTAAAGTAGACTGTTATCATATCTCTGTTGATTTACCTTACTTTGTTACATAATCACATGCCAGGACAAATGTTGTTAAAAGTGTTAATGAGCCCTGTTTTTTATGACAGAGGAATGGGCCCTTTTTGAGGGTGGGGCTTACTTTATGGAGGTGCTTGTTTACTATTTGCTGACTAGAGTAGGCGTTTAATCAAGGGAGCAGTTAATCAAGGGGGCACTTAATTGAAGCATTACAGTAGCTTGTATTTGGGTGAAAGTCAAGAGTAGGTAGGTTCAAAGTGTGCTGTACCAAGTTTATTAACAGCAGTATATGGTTCATAGATAGTGGAACATTTTGATCAGCTAGCACCATTTTTGCCCAGAGTTCCAGAATATCAACTTTATTGACAATATTCTGATGTTTCTTTCTTTTAAGGGTGGATTTCTGATGTTAAAAGAGCAAATCAGGATGTTTATATAGGTGAGGATCTAGTGTATTTAAATAACCCTTCTGTCAATTAGCACCCAGAATACTGATCCAGACCTTTGGTCTTCTCTGCCACAGTCTCAAGTCTACAGCATAACTAGCTCTCTTGGTACCTGATTTGGTATTCCTTAGATTAAAGAATTGTTTATAGTTTCCAGCACAGATCCTGCACTTTATTAAAACTTAGGCTAATAATTACAGTACTTGGGGATTTGTGATTAGTGAGAGCAATGAATGCAAAAGTGCAACATTTTAATAGGAAGCCCTGAATTTGGAAAATATGTTGATTTCAAAGCTCTTATTCATCTTTCCTTCTGAGCGTAGTTCTTGTTCTGTATCATTTCAGTTCCAAGAATGCTATTTGAAGGCTTTTCAATGAGTGACTTCCACACATTATTTCAAAGCAGAGATGCTCTCTATGAATTGGTTGATTTTGTTGTTGGTTTTACAAAGGTAAGGCATACCCAATTTTATTTACGGGGACAAATCTGATCATCTACTTTAGCTGTTGAATCCTTCCTTCACTGAAGGTAAATTCTATAGTAAAAACCAAAAAGGAACTTTAGATATGCAAATTAATAGAAATGATTGTATTTAAGAGAATTTCTTAGGAAAGGGCTTTCTCCATAGTGAGGTCCAAAGAGAAGTGAAAAGGAAAGGGCTTGCTCCAAAGAGAAAGCACTCTGTGTTTGTAATTTTTGAGCAAGTACTTTGGTATTATCTTGAAGATATTCTCTAACCTAGTTACAATGGAGCTGGCTGAGGATCCTTTCTGATCTATGATTGCTTTCAAGAAATAAGGTTTCAACTTTATAGCAAAATCACAAGTAGATGGTAAAATGTGTATCTCCAAAGGAATATTATTCCTTGGGCTTGCACTGGTTTGGGAAAGTTATGGAAATTCATAATGCCATTTTGCAGGACCTGGAAAGTTCTGGAAAAGGAAGGTTTTTCAAAATGGTTATGGAAAAGTTTTGGATTTTTATTTGGAAATTCTACCATATCCAGAAATGGATATAAAGTAGTGTTGTATTTATCACCGCATATGTCATGTTTCTTCATGTTACAATTTATAATATATAGTATATTCTACCAAAAACTCATCAGATAGGGCATTGAAAGGAACAATTTCCCTATTTTTATGGAGATTCAAGTGCAAACAAAAATCTACTTTGTGGTTTTGGAACTTAAGTAATTTGGCCTTGGAAAAGTTTTGGAAATATTTTTAAAGGATTTTGTAAGAGTCCTGGTTATTCTAGTTTGAAAAGCTGATACAGCCTTAAGGATCATTTCCCCTATGTATGGGAGTGTACAGACACTCTTTACCTATACTATGGACTGGGGTATATAATTTGATGGGGAGATGCAGTACCTGACAATTCTTCAAAGGGAACGTGTGAATGAAAACATATTGGACATTAATTTGTGGAAATTTCATGAAAAGAAGTGTTTAGAATATAATCTAAGGACAAAATACCTTTAAAAATTACCTACAATAAAAAGTACAAATTTTGGGCTGGAATCACTGTCTTTTTGGGGGAGTTTCCTCTGGAATACCCTAGATGACAGTATCAAAATGAACCACCTCTTCTAGCATTCAAAAATAAGATAAAAAGTCGGTCTGCAAAAGATTGCACCTGCAAGTTCTGCTGCTAAATTATTATTTTAGTATATGATACTTTGAATATAGTTATTTGGCTTTTTTGTATTGGAAATAGTTGGTTTAAATAAGTATTAAGTTGCTATTGTAAATACCAACTTTAAATATGGATATGTGATTGAATCAATCAATCAATGTAATGATATTAAAGGTAGCCGAACAGAAATAATTTCTTAAATTGTCAAATATTTTGTAGTATGATTACATTTTAAATGATAAGAAGCACTGCAAGTTGAGCGATAGCATCATATACAACAGCCTGGTAGGGTTTGCGAAAAGGTTGAAATCTCGATCATGTCTTATGATTTCAGGAACAAAAGTTTGATGGCATTGTTCTGGAGATTTGGTCGCAGTTTGGAGGACATTATAAATCGTGGGTTCTTGTACTTTTTTTTAAAAGCTTTTTAGCAGAAACATGTAAACCAGCATAATGCTGTAAACTGAAAATGTCAAAACCATATTTTAATGTTATATTTCAAGTATTACACTTTGCAGTTTTTATTTCACTTTCATTTTTATCTCCATAGGCATAACCGTATTCTTTTTCCCGTTAAAACTCAAATAGGATGGCCTACTATTAAATTGTTTGAAAGAATCGCTTCTTTGAAACAATTGACCTCTGTTGACTCCAAATAATTACTCAGAGCGTTCAATTATATTTAGAGTATGCAGCTTATTATATACATATATATATATATATATATATATATATATATATATATATATATATATATATATATATATATATATATATATATATATATATATATATATATATATATATATATATATATATATATATATATATATATATAAATATATATATATATAATATTTGTATATTATATTTATTATGTTATATTATATTTATTATATTATATTATTTATTATATTATATTTATTGTATTTATTTATTATATTTATATGCAGCTGATTATATTCAATTATATTTAGAGTATGATAAATGGTAAGGGACTCTGTCCCATGGAGGGCAATCCCAGAACAATTCAGTAATGTGTACTTTTTGATGCTGTTTTTAGTCAAAGTAGACGGCAGTGCATACAGAAATACCGGGTGATGAATCATTGGTAGCTGCCTTGTATTGAAAGCTCTGATTGATGAGGTGGAAGTAGTCTGAATTATGAATTTTGCGTTGTGCTGGAACAATTTAGCTGAACTGTTCTCCATAGGTCATCAATTGCTGCCTCGGTTCTAAGTTACTGCAAAATTAAATGCTCGAACGTAAACTACTCTTCAGTCCGGAATATGCGTCCCCCCGACTTCTTTTTTTTAAAGAAATGTACACCATGGCTTACTGCAGCCCCCCTCGCTTATTAATTTTGATCCATGATGATATTGTCCAATCCAGACTTAAAACTTGTGTTGCTAGATGAGCGCATAAAAAGAGAGAAATTGCCGGCAAAAGCACTGACAACGTAGCTGAATGTTGTACCAGTTATGGTGATATTGGGAAAGGATGATAAAAACAACAGTATGTTGGCAAGTATGTAAGGAGCTGTGTTTCTAGGACATTTTACCAGCCCCCGCCCCCCGTTTAATGCGACCCTTCTCCGGCTATTTAGGTATAGAATTTTCCAAGACCCCTCCAACTATTACCACCCCCCTTCTGTTCCGGACTGGAGAGTAAGTAAGGATAGTTGCCTTTTTTGCCCATTTACCTCCACAAGGAAGGCTGAAATCGTGGACTAACCTTCATCATTTTCATTGCAGTTGTCGTTGCATATCACCTGCATCACTAATATTTTTACTGTAGTGCTTAGACCACCGGTTCAGTTTTGTTTAGATTATATTGCTATGTTTGAGACGAAAATTGTAGCTTACTTTATTCTCGTTTATTTAGCTTTAAGTTTTCGTAGGTATAAGCATTCCCATAGAGTTGTAATAAGAGTATTTTGTTTACTTACAGAGAACTATCAACGCTGATCAAAGAACTTGGAGAGGCATTTATATCAAAAAGGCTCAAGTTTATTCTGGTTATACCACCACCTTTATACTCCAAGTAAAAGATCGTTTCCCTTCTTAGTTTTATTTTTATTCTTTAGTATAGCGTATCCTATTTCTTCTAATGAATACCGCCCTCTGATAAAGGTCATCCTCTAATAAACGCCGCCCTCTAAAGAACCCCACACTTCTGGCCAAACCTTTGCAAAAAACACCTCCCTCTGATAAACGCCGCATTAAAACGTTCTTATCATGAACAAGGGGTGTGATTGAGACAGTGATTTTGACTTTCTTTGGCATTTTCACACTGTGAACACATATTTTTTGAACTCTAGAACATTTTTCACACAGTCTTTGTAAGACTTACTTGGGAAACGAACACATGGTGTAAAGTTTCTTCTTTCAATTTTTAATGAACGCCGCCCTCTAATAAACGTCTCATCATAAAATTCGGGTTTTTAATGAACGCCGCGGCGTTATTTAGAGGAAAGTCAGTATTCCTTTTCCTAGCGACATAGATATCAGATAGGCTGTGATTCTGTATACGATTCATCAGTGATTTCATGATTTGGGAATGATGATAATTCACGTGGTTTGAATTCTCTCTTATGTTTCATCGTAAGAAAGCGTACTTTTTTGTTATCGTGACAGACAGGGGCACTTTGACTCAAAAAAATTGAACGGGGAAATGCTGATGAATAGGAATTTGTAGTAATTCATTGCGGGAATGCAATGGGTGCTCATTCAGTTTGAATAGAGGTCTATTTATCAGCCCAGCCAGTAGATTAGTTAGTTACCATGCAAAGGGCCCAGGGGAATTTTGCCAGTTGACTGCCTAGTCATAACGCCCATGCTAACTGAAATATGGGGTGAAAGTGCCAGAGATCTGTAGTCGGTTCTTTTCCATTACTCATTAAGGTTAGGCCTATCCCCCAGAAGCTTGATGGATCATTCACCTGTTACATAGCACTTCGTACAGGGAGGGAGTACTTCGTTTGTTGCAGCATTTTTTCGTTCATGTGGAGAGTTACGATGCGGACCGTTAAGAGAGAGGGAAGAGAGGTCTCAATAACTGTAAGATTGCCGTTACGTAGCAGGTGAATTCGTTAAAGTTGCATGTTGCAGTTTACGTAGTTGTTATATACTGATATAGTTACTCTAGTGTCTTTAATAGAAGGGGGAGGTAATAGAAGGGGATGTTCATATCGACCAATTTTCAATAGAAGTGGGGATGTAGTAGAAGGGGGTGATCATGTTGGCAAATTTTCAATAGAAAAGAAGTGCTAATTGAAATTTGTTCGTGCTGGTAATTTGTTTTATTAATAGGTGATTTAATTTTCTGCGTGTTCCGATCATGGTCGATTTGTAAAATTTAATAAACGGAGGTATCAATAAGCAGCGGGTTGGAGGAAAATTCTGCTTAAATTAATATACACTAGAGTCTATTTGAGACACTAGAGTATATAGTTAAGCAGGGCCAGCTGGTCTGGCAATTGGAAATACATATGTGATTATCATTATCGATATTTGAATATTGCATGAAACTTTTATCATTCATTTACCTGATATTTCCTGCATTCAGTTCCTCAATTGCGGGTTATGATAATATTTTTTTGTCAGGGATTCACCTGGCATGTTTACAAAAGAGGATTATGACTTAATAGCACCAGTGGTAGATGGATTTAGCCTGATGACGTATGATTACCCAAACCATGGAAGGTATTTTAAAGTGTATTATAGTCGACTCTACAACAATTTCCAGGTGATAAAAATGATTCAAACAGACTTGGGAGTTATATTTTCGTGCATCAATCTTGATTTATTCAAGTATTATTTTAGCTACTTTAGTATTTATTATTCACCGTTAACTCCATTTTCCCATTCCATTTTCACCCTGAACTTCTTCTCTTAGTTTGAGGTTTATTACAGCAAAAAATAAAAGCAGGCATATTTCGTGTATAAGAAGTATAACATAATAATGCACTAACGATCATAGTAATTTTCAATTAAAATAGTTTACCTAGTGTAGCATCTCTCAAATAGTGAGGCGCGCCCCCCTTGGGGGTGTGATGCGGTGTTGAAAGGGGCGCGCATTGCCCCGTGGAATATGTGTACTTTTGCAATTTTTATAGATTAGGGTCTTATTTCTAGTGAGTTGGG
>OLMO02000277.1:3120441-3135007 GCA_900291935.2 Cassiopea xamachana
TCGCGAGATGTTTTCTTTTCTCATAAAGGGGGCTTTGCAAAAAATAATTGAGAAGCACTGACCTAGTGTAATGTTCAGTTTTGACTAAGCGTGATACTAAATAAATATCGACAAATTTGGTTAACTGGCTCACATCAATAACTAACTCAATGAATTTATAAATTGCGTATATGTACTTGGAATGTGTAAATCAATCAACCAACCAATTAATCAACCAATCAATCAAGCAACCATTCAATCAACTAACCAACCAACCAACCAATTAATCAACCAATCAAGCAACCACTCAACCAATCAAACAACCAATCAATCAACCAATGAATCAAGCACTACTGATGTCAATAATTATAATAATGTTCTGTAAATATCGAATCTCTCCTTTACTTTGAATAAAATGTCGATATCCTAATTATTACTGCAGTCATAATTTTTAGGCTTATAAAGGAGCTTGTAATATTCAGTTTTGACTAAGCGGAATACTAAATAGATATGGATAACATTCGTTCACTGGCTCACATCAATAACTAACTCAATGAATATGTAAAACCCGTATTTGTACTTAGCATGTATCAATCAATCAATCAATCAATCAATCAATCAATCAATCTAGCACTGCTGATATTAATAGTGATAATAGTGTTCTGTAAACATTGCTCCTAGAATCTAGTTCCTACTTTTTCCTCCTTAGCCCAGGACCAGTGGCGCCCATAAGTTGGGTCCATGACTGCGTGCTAACCTTGACGCCTTCTTCTAATTCTGATCGATCAAAGATTCTCCTTGGTTTAAATTTTTATGGCATGGATTACACTGGGAACGGGGCTTCACGTAAGTAAATTTCCTGCATGATCATGCCTTTCTAGTACCATTTTTCTCATTTTCCTCATTTTCATAGTTAAAAGTAAGAGTTTGTTTCAACTCAATGACATTGATGACAATATTTAAGGAATTTATCTCTTGCATTTTGATATTTTCTAGGAGTTGAAATCAGTTTCATTGTCGTAATTGTTAACTTTGAGCAGTTTTATTGTTTGTGCTGATACTAGCAGATGACATTGCGAAAAATACAAGAGTTATTATTGGTAGTTGGTTCATTGTGAAAGTCTGAAATGCAAATAAATGGAAGAAATATTTTCGATCAAGTTGGACATTGCTATTTTAGTTCAATTATATTCGCCTTCATTAAATTTTGAAACAGTTACATTGCCAAGAGACCTGTGAAAGTCCCACTTACTAAACCACCTGCCTTTTGTCTCTGTCCATGTGCTTTCATGGGCTGTGGTTTGCTTACTTTCTTACGTCATTATTCATCTTATCTCTACTCCAATTTTCAGCTATAGTTGGAAACACGTAAGTTATTACTGGCTTAACATTTAATAGATTTGTAGAACCCTTTTAAGACTTTGTTGAGAACCATTTTGAAAGATAGTGTTGTAGAAAAAGAGTTTTGTGGAAAGCGATCTGCATTAGTATATTAACAAGCCGTTATGGTCATCAAGGATTTCTGTAGGATGTAGTGTTGTTATGTCATTTGCAAATTATATTTCTTGTGGCATGTTCTAGAAGTGAAGTATGCTAATTCCGATTGTCATGTTTCATTTAAGTAAACAATAGTTACAGACCTTAGTATTTAAAAAGGGTCTTATATTTGGCAAACCTCGATTGCAGTTTATATTACACTTTTTTTAAAAGAAAAAAGTCTATAGGAAAATGAGGCTCAAATGGTCAAAATCTTAAGAAAATCACAAGGCTCAAATTTCAAAATTTAGTTTGTTTATTGGCCAAAATTCGATATTTCATCGTTATTGCATTCAAGATGTTAAAGATAGAATTCAAATTCAAGTATGCAATATTAATAAGGAAAGTGCAAACCATTTTAGCCAGTTTATTTCAGTAAAAGTTAAGAAAAATTTAAGAAAATCTCAGGCTCAATTTCAGGAACAAGTAAGAAAAATGAGGCTCAGGCAAAATAACGGTTTTCTTATAAAAAAGACATGTAGTCAGATAAACAGCAGAAATGGTGTACAAATAGTAGTAGCAGTAAGATAGCTGTACTTGTATGTGATGATGGTATTAGAATTGATAAGGCATACCTCAACCCAGTCCTTAACCGCTTGAATTGTTGAAATGGCCTAGTAGAAGCAATGTTAACAGTACTCACTCTTTCTAATTCCAGTTACATTGATGTTCTCAAAAGCAATGAAGTTAAATTTAAATGGCTGACCAATGATATGGAGCATAGAATGCAGTACAAGTAATTTTACATTTTTGCTAAATTTTAATTTTCATTCACTGACAATGATTTTCGGACGGTGGCTTTTCGGACGTTAAATATACCCGCATAAACTTTTCGGTGTAAGCTTTTCGGACATTTTGGCAGATTCTTTTGGAATAGAAATTGCTTTATGCATTCAAACAATATTAGAGACATCTACATATTCGGACGGTAAGAGTTTGCCCGAAAAAGAGACCTTGGGAAAATGTTGGTAGTAAATGTAGTATTTGTCAAACTCAACTCATATATTTTTTGTAGCTTAATGTTTTGTAACAACCTTTGTGAACTTGTGTCTCTATGTGAAGTGTAAATCTTAGGGTTGTTATATATTTCCATGCTCCCATTGCTTTTGTGTTATAGTTGTTTTTTATTGTAAATCTTATGAGAATAAAAAAACATATTTTTGTCAGCAAAATCAGTTAATTACAGTGTACTATATATCATGTATGCTGTCAACTTTCACTACTTCAATTTTCCTTTTGTTCATGCTGCATCTAATAAATTCTATCTAATTGATTTTAGGGATAACCAAGGCAGATCTCATACTATATTCTACCCATCGCTAAAGGTATGGTTGATTCATTAATTTGTAAATAGTCTGTTGGTACTACAAAACTTTACCACAGCACGAAAAAGCGGCAACATTCTTTTCAAGTAAACAATGGTTAATAGGTCATAGTTGGTCACATTTGGGGCCAATTAGACGCATCCTATCACCTGTAACCGCATCTGGATATATATTTCGGTTAACCTTTAGGTCACTAACCGACGTTTTCATACTCTGATGAGTGTCGGACGAAAAGAGCTGTTTGTCGCTTTTTCGTGCTGTGGTAAAGTTCATTAATTTATAATGGTATTTTAAGTAGAATTCAATGCTTTTTGATGCAGTTTAGGTGTTCTATTTTCAAATGGTACCAGATGTTTGCAGTTTAGGTGTTAGCATTTTCACCAACACAAGATGCATGTTGTACTTCGCAAAATTTTACCATAGTTCTACCTTCCGAGGTTTCTTAACGACAGTATAAACGTGTATATAAAAACCTGCAATTTAAATTGAACCTGTTCATGTTCTTATATGATGAGGTGATTACAGTTATCTATGTAGTAGGGTAGTGTTAGCGTATGTTAAATAAGAGGTATCGTCTATTTAGTAGGGTAGTTTTAGTGTATGTTAAATAAATTAATATGTTTGTAAATTTATGGAGTTTATAAAAAAGCCCAACCTTTAGAAGTTAACTGATGTAGTTGAAGGTAAAAGGACAATACAATAAATCCATTTTGTGGCAAATCGGTTTAGGGCAATTTAGGCAATATTCAATTTTATTCTCAGTTTCAAACCTTAAATGTTTTTTGATGAAAACGTGTATTTAAGAAACATGAGGCTGAAATTCAACGAAAATTAGAAAACATTTGAGAAACACAGGCAGGCTGACTTTCAAGTAATATTACATGAAGCATTTTGACCGTCAATTTCGAAAGGTCAAAGACATATTTATGTTTTACACCTATTGGATAGAAAGTTGTGTCTGAATTTTATGCCATGCTGTTTTACAGAGCGTCTAAGCTTGAATAGGATTTTAGTTTCTGGTCCACGATGATTTCGTGAGGTTCTTCACAGTCAACCAAGCAACCTGTTCCAGTTGGGCATTCCACGACATTTGTTCGAGTTATATGATAATTTCAGTTGTAAATGATGAAGTTGTTTGGAGTCTGTTTTATGCTATTGGTGGAAATCGCAGATTTTTATAAGCTGAAGTATAAGGACAGCGAAAAAGAGTCCACATAATTATCAAATATTTTCAGAACTATTGACGAATGTTCCTTAAATAAGAGAGATCCAGTGTGATAAAGTAAGACTATATTATGACGATAAAATATAACAATAAGATAGTAGTATTGTGTCACACTAGATCTGTCCTAGTTCTGGATTATTTATCAATATTGCTGAAAGTGTTTGATAATTACTCTAGAGTACCGAATAATCGGGGAAATAATCAGGATAAAAGGAGGGTTTGAATAAAAAGAGGTGTGTGGAAAAGTAGATGAGATAGAAAACAGAAAACACAGATTTTTGAAGTAGACATTTCAAATAAACACATATATTCATATGCAATTCGCTTTTTTAAACTGTTCCTTGTATTTCTGTACGCAGTTTCTATATTTTTTGTGCGCTCAAGAGAACTGATTCTCTGATAGCTGATTTAAGATTCTCTAAATTTAATATAAGGAGGCTGGAATAGCGAAAGGGGGTTGAAAAAATTCGAAAAATTAGTAATCGGAAGGGGACGATTAATCGGTAGTCTAGAGTATGTGGACTTCTTTTACATCGTCCCTATACTGCAGTTTCAATTATGACATGCATACATCTATATACATTTTCATCTTATATACTTTAAAATATAACGTCAATGTGATGGTATGCGACGCGAAAGTTATATAGTATCTTTTTGTTTTTAGGGTGTTCTGCAAAAATTATATATGCGATTTTTACTTTGTGGGGTGTTTTGATATTCACAACATAGTTATGTGAGAAGAACATATATTGCGTTAGTCAATTCTTCATGTATTTAATCTTTTGTCGATGCTCACAATTTAACTCTAATTTTTCTAGTCAATTCAAGAAAGACTCTCATTGGCTAAAGAACTGGGTACAGGTGTTTCTATATGGGAAATAGGCCAAGGACTTGACTACTTTTACGATTTGCTGTAGATGGAATTTTAATAAACGCCCTATTGTGACTTGTATTTCGATGGTCTCAATTTGTTTCCGCTACATTCTGCTGTAATCTAGCAAACATCTTGGGTCCCAAACTTCTTTCTGTACACCCTTCCGCTTTCCAGGCCAATCAATATGAATACATGTTTACCGGGCATAGCATTTAGATCAGGGGTCTTCAAACTACTGCCCGCGGGCAGGATGCGGCCCTGGAGACCTTCTTATCCGGCCCGCAGAGATTTATTTGTCTACGAAAAAAAGTAGAAAAATTTACTCGTATCCTGCCTAAATCAACCACTTTCATGGAAGTGGTGATAAATAGTAGCTAAATAAAATGATATTAAATACATGATTAAAAGCAACTTGCTATTTTACTTCTTTTATTTGGACGTCGATTGTGTTATCGCCCCCCCTTACCTGCTGATTAATAGCTGATTCGGCCCTCGGATGGCAAAGTTTAGAGGCCCCTGATTTAGATGCATATATATTCAAAGAGTATGCAAAATTTAAGACGTATGTGAATATATAAAATAGAGCATCCAAAATATAGAATAGATTATATAGAAAAAGTATATAAAATGAGTGTTTAAAATATAGAGGAGTATATGAAATATAGAATAGATTATATAAAATATAAAAGAGTATATAAATATCAAAGGGTGTCCACTCCGGCTGGAAAAGCTGGAAATGCTGGAAAAGCTGGAAAATGGGCCTTTTTCAGAATTTGGCTCGGAAAGCTGGAAAACCATAGGTTTTTCTCCTGCTTTGGCTGGAAAATCAGGCATTTTAGTTTAGGCCTGATAATAATTAAGGCATTATTAGATAAAAAAAGATCCTATCGAGAGACAGGGTTAAAGAAGAAAAGATTGTTCAATATCACGTGGGACAGGCCTTTTTCGCCAAGTCTACCCACGATTGGAAGTTTCCATGTTTTGCCAGAGTGGTTGGTAGGTCCTTACCCTCCGGGATTGGCTTACCCGGAGACACTGATTTTATATAGGAAGTTCAAATTTATTGGAAATTTTAAGGTCATTCAATACTATGTGACAATAGTTGGACCGCATTGTCGATGACTGGAATTTCATATCGAAATTCATGGTATGGCTGGAAAGCAATTTGTTTTTTTTCTGCTCAAAAGACTGGGAAAAGGTCACTTTTTTCTGAAACTTTAGCTGGAATCTCAACTTTGACTCAGTTGACACTCAGTATAAGGAAATATGTAAATATATAAAGTAGAGTATATAAGATAAAAAAGATTATATAAAATATAAGTTTTCAAAGCAGAAACCTAATTTGCGTGATAGGATAGTTGTGAATCAGCAAACATAATAATCACAAAACAACATGTGGCTGACATTGAGTGCGCTTGCTTGTTTGTGTGAATTCAAATGTCTGAACCATTGTGTTAATGAACAATGATTTGATGCCTGCTCAATTGTTTTTAGAATATAACATTTTCCATTCTGGGTCTGCCCATGCGCTTAATAAAGCTTCTCAACAGTCATATCTCATAATCTATTGGTGCGTAGTGCGCTTTTCACACGTGACTAGTTTATCGACCAGTCAGCAGCCAATCAGATGCAGGCTCTGGCAGCAGCAATTAGCCAGGTAAGCTTGCGAATGGGTGACCAGTGAGCACTGCAGTTTAAGGCCGTAGGTGATGCGGAAAGTTTTTGAAGGTGATTTTACTCACCTAGCCAACAGGTAGACCCACTATATTGAATGGATGTAGGTAACTCAAGTGCACACAGCTCGGTGCAGAATCTTTGGTCAATATCAGTATCATCTGAACCTTCACAACGCGTTATTGGTTTTACTGAGCTGATGTTCTCATTTTTAATGCCTCGTCACCTGTGGGCCTTGGACTCGTATATATGGAGATATTACCGCTAGATAGGTAAATATAGTTTAGCTTTATTTCTTCAAGTATTCATATTGTGTTTATTATTGAGGCTAAGGTTGATATGCATCATTTAGCTACGGATATCAACTGCTTGAATTTATAAGTTGTTTATTTACCAGTGTCTATGTACATCAAGACATCAAGACTCAAAACCCAGTCTTGTGTAGACAAAAAGAGTTTGCTTTCTCATTGGGACTCTTCAATTAAACAATGGTATTAGGTTCTATTTAGTAACACTTGGGGCCAATTAGACGCATCCTATCACATGTAACCGCATCTGGATATATTTCGGTTATCCTTTAGGTCACTATCCGACGTTTTCATACTCTGTGAGTGTCGGACGAAAAAGCTTTTAGTATGTGAAAAGAATGTTGCCCGCTTTTTAGTGCTGTGACAAAGTATCTGTATCCAAATATTAACTTTCTCATCACGTTAAGAGTAGATCTTCTGCAACTATTCTTCATACAGAGGACATCAGACCCTGAAAAAATATTTTCTTACTGGCAGCAGAAATAAATTTTCAAGATTTCCTGCCGAACAATTGCAAAATTTCCTGCAACTAGAAGCACTGTATTTGATGTTTACTACTCCGTTGAAAAGCTCAGACTCATGCTGTACACTGTATTGAAAGATGGAAAGGAACAAACGTTTCACAGAAAGCGGAGATATGGATTATAAGTTCTATTAGAAAAATTTCCCTACGAACCAGTTCAAACTTTCCTGCGAAAAATTACCTTTGAGAAATTCCTGGCAACGGTACTACCGAGCTTTTCCAGTTCTGGAGGACATTTTTGGCCTTCAATGCTTTAGGTTTGAGGTCTAAGTATGAGAACGGGATATTCAAATCAAACTATCTCAGGTAAGGCATGGATGATGGAGAGGGGAATAAGCGTCTTTCCTGCCTTTTACTTGGGGAGCAGATGGTGCAAAAGTGCAGTTTTTGAAATGGAAGAGTACTTTACAAACATTGATATGTTATGTATATAAACATATAACCATATAGTAAGCTATATAAACAAGAAATATGCTATATAAATGAGCAATATATGATTGGAAGAGAAAGCTATTTGTAAGATTGTCAGAAATATAGCCCCTGCTACAAGTTGGAGCAAAAATTTCCCAAAAAAATGCCTATGCTATGTGGTCTCCTAGAGAGAAACCTATGCTACCCGGTGCCCGTTTGCTTCTGTTAACCCCCCTTGCCACACTATCGTTCCAGCGTCCATGAGATAATCAAATTTGCCCAAATAATCACATTTCAAATTAAAAGTTGCAGGTTCTTTAATCCTAGTTACAGAGCTTGGCAAATGTTTAGGAACAATCTGCAGATTTCTTCATATATCTTTACTCTCACTAGCTTGATATAATCTATCATTCGCCCATGATGTACCATCCAGAGAAGATAAAAATTATTATTCAATTGTCAAAAACATCTGAAAAGTTGTCAATGATGAAAGGCATTTCTCTCTAGTTCGATTGCTTTGATATAGGTAGCAAGCTTACAGTATTCAACTTTACAGTAGTGGATAACATGTATTTCCTTTCTTTTTTGCCCGTCTTCCTGCTTTTGGCGTATGACCTCCACAATTCTCTCAACTCGTCATAATTCTTCGCCTTCTGGTTCAACACACTACATGCCTTCTGCTCGATGTCATCTCTGTAACTTCTCTTTGGTCTTCTATTAGTTCTTTTCCAACTTTATTATGAATTGAGGTTACATTGTGTATCATCTTTATATCTGATTTCTTCTAGCTGTGTTGGGATTTTCTAGCCCCGAGTTACAGGGGCGTTGTAGGAATTTTATGGGTCAGGAAAACCCTGTGTTTAGGGCCTCAATATGCAATTCTTAGAGTCCCTTTTCACGTTTTTTTCTATAAATCTGATGCTGCAAATGCTAAAAGCTTGAAGAGGCCCACATAGAAATTGTAGGGATCCTACAAAGTGACCACCACGCCCCTAACATATACAGTATTACCGCCACTAAGATACTAATTTATAAGAAACTGCAGCCTGCCTTATGGCACCACATCCGCCCTGACATAAGAAACCAATTACCCTGAAACTTAAATCATATTTCTCAAAAATAAGTTTGATTGGAAAACAATGTATTTTTTAAACACTTCATAATACAAACTTTGAGCTTAAAAGCCAATTCATTACAAAGTGAAGTAAACCTTGACTTGCTTTCATAGCGCTGTGTAGCTGGAGTATTCTTTATTCAGCGTTGTCATTCAGTCACTGCTCAGTCGTAATGACATCCATAACTTGGCTAGTTGTTCTGTGCTACTGGATGCAAATTGGTCTTAGTAGTTTCTACAAGGATTCTATGGATCTATGGATACATTACTTTTAGTGTCTCTAATAGAAGGGGGAGGTAATAGAAAGGGGTGTTCACGTCGGCTAGTTTTCAATAAAAAGAGGGTGCTAATAGAAGGGGGTATGCATGTCGGCAGCTTTTCAATAGAGTGCTAGGAGAAGGTGGTTCATGCTGGTAAATTGTTTTATTAGAAGGTGATTTAATTTTCTGCGTGTTCTAATCATGATCGATTTGTAGAATTTAATAGAAGGGGGTGTTAATAAGCAACGAGGGAGAAGGAAAATTCTCCTGAAGTTTATAGACTGGGGGCCCCGTCTATTAGAGACACTAATAAATCTACCTTACCTGAATTGTCTACCTTACCTGAAATCTTTCTAGTTAAATAGAATAGCTCCTTTTTATAATTTCAACGTTCGTAAGAATATTGAGGCTCAAAAGTGCTGAAATTTAAGGACAATTTAAAAATAATCTACGGCTCAAAACCAGAAGCATTTAAGAATATTAAGGCTCAGCAGAAAGTCAGGTATTCTTAAAAAACATAGTGTGTATCGCCTCATTAGAATACATTATTTATAGACGGAGGGCCCCCCTGGCATTTTTATAGGGAACATGTCAGTTTCCATAGATCATTGATGGTTCCAGATTTATGGCCAGTCAAGGAGTGCTTTCCTGAACGTAGGTTTCTTGAGAGAGCTTCCTGGTGATGTGTGCTTTGAAAGACAAGGAAATTTAGGCTAGCCAAAAAGGAGGACAGTTCTAGAAAGCGGGTGGGTCTAGAAGGAAGGTGAATTTAGGAGGAAGATGGATTTAGAAGGAGGGTGGATTTAGAGGGAGGGTGTACAATTTACATTGCATTGTGTACCTTGTCATTTGGAAGGAAATGAAAGAAACCTCATAATCATAGGTTTTTTGTTATACCAATCGCCAATTAAATTGTGGTTTACAAGAAAGACGACGATATTATATGGGCCCTTATTTTTCAGCCATAAGAATGCAATTCAATTTTTTCTTCTTTCAGAAACAACAAGTAAACCCAAGGCCTCCTAACACCTTTTTATTTTGAATTGGCTCACACTTGGCTTTTCCTCTGCACTTGAATAATTTGCATGGGAATTACATTGATACAGCGGCATGGATATACCCTATCAAAGCCACCCATGTGTCACCAGCCGACGGTGTGACCCAAAAATTAGCCAGGTAACCACGTACTTTTGCTACTTTAAATCTTTAGCTTATTCTTCATGATCATCAAAAGATGTCATATAGAAATTTTTCTTGCTGCTCATCTTCTTCTTGTTTTGTTACATTTGCTTTATGTTTTGCATAGTAATTAGTGCGACCAACTGTTAATAAAGTCAACATCTTTTACGGTTAATAAGTGAGCTGAAACGCTGAAAAAACAGCGTTGTCAGCTTTGCGAACCTGTTTGTTAGAAGTTTATAGGACAAAATAAAAGTTAAGTTTTTGGATCAACAAAGCCTGTTTTATAAATACAGGTTTAAATACAGTTAAATGCTGATAGTTTTCCATAAATAAAGTTAAAGTTGTGAATAATATGTCAAATTTCTTCAACTTTTAATGAATGGCCATCAGATTCCAATAATAAAATGCTGCAATGTGAATTTCCCGTGTCATTCACTGACTTTCATTACTCATTGAGTTTAGTTCTTTCTCAAAGATAATCCTTTTCTTATTCTCAAAGGTGGGCTCTCTCTTAGCTCCCAACAGTACTCTGTTCCTTTTGTTCTTTTTGTTCCCCATTTCGTCACTGTAGTTTCAATTCCTTTTGCTCTTGATGATGACCCTGGCCATAGCTGTTCACCCATTTAATACTTCTATCTAGCTTCCTTATAAGTCTCAGTTTTCCGTCCTCCCTTAATTGTTACTATATATGTCCCAATTCCATATCCACCTAGTAAATTCTATGTTGTATCTTTTGTATTTTCCAACATTTAACCTTTACGTTTATTCCATTTTTCTTTGCTGTACTAAGAATGACAATAGTACAATGTCAAAATGTATATTGATAGAATGGTATAGTATAACTTAGTATAGTAAAGTTATTAGAAAAATACATTGTACCTAGCACAAACTTTGGCAATTCAGTAAGGTCAAAATAAAGTCAAAATCACCATAAAATAGGTCAATTTTTCTAATTATGAATATCATTTTTCTAACAATAGCATGCGTTCGTTTATCCTATTATCCATTGCACATACGATGCTCCAGAGTGATGGCACATAACTTTTTGTTGTACAAATAAATAAATCTTTCCAGGCTCTGCATAGAAGCTTTATTGGCTTTTTCATGATTTCAGCATTACGTTTCTTAGTATCCAAAAATTCAAAGATTCAAAACTCCTTAAAGTACAGATGCTTTGCGTATCCGCGTTAAAACACTGCAAAAACTTGCTTTGCACGTGACTAAATGACAAATCTTAATCAATAACACGAGATATACTGCAAGAGATTAGTAGATATAACATCTATTGTATTTCATGCAAGGATAATTGGAATCTTGTATTACAATATAAATCTATAAGCTTTCTTAGGCCTCTAGAATCCAGTATCGAACTTTCTTAAATCTTTGAAAAGTCTGGCATCAGTGTTTCATTAGCCACTTTCTTAAAATATGAAAGAAGAGTAAAGGTAGTCGCGTATATTTCGTACGTAGGAGAATGCCTGTTAAAGAGGACACTTATCCTGAGGCATCGGCATGTGAGGTAGGGTGACCAGTTCCATTTCTCACTGCCTTTAATACCTCCCCAGTGTTCCCATTGGGTACCCATTTGCTGCTGGGTGAACAGTGAGCGAGCATTCAGTCAGCGCATCGAGTCGGACTCGAACTGCAGACCTTCCACATGGGAGGCATGAGCTCTAATCACGTTGCTACGTCGCCCATTTCCTATAATAAAAACACCTAAAGGCTAGAGTATTCACCTCAGTATTAAAATTCTCTTAAATTCAAAAATCCTTTCACGTATTTGCGTTAAAAGACTGTAAAAGCTTTCTTTGCACCTGACAAAATGAAGCGTCTTCACCAGAATGGCAAGATGTACTGCAGGAGACAAGTGAACATAACATATACAGCATTATCTATAAGGATAATTGGAATTTTGTATTAAAATATGAACCTATTGACTGTCTTATTGAATATGCTTCTCTCTTTGAGCAGTTAAGCATTAGTTTCTTATAAACCACTTTCTATAATAAAAACGTCTAATTGGTTGATGCATCCTCCTCAGAGTGGTGAGTGGAAAAGCGGCCCAGCCAGTTTCATTAGCTTAACTGAAGTTAAGCATGGCTGTGCACGGTCAGAAACTGGATGGGCAACCTTCCAGATGAACGACCAAAACAGCTAGCTCATTCCGCCATCCTTCGGAAGGGACGATAAACTATGGGTCCTATGCCGGGATGCGACATGCACTGTAGGCCTAAATTTGCTGGAAAGCTAGATATAACAGCCTACTCAAAATAAAGTAACAACAACAGCAACAACTCACCACCAGAAGCTTGCGGTGTTCGATCCCGGATAGGTTAGCGCCAAGGACTTCAAGATGGTACTCAACACTTTCCCACTGAGAACTGATCATGGGCATAGGAGGAAGTCAAACTTATTGGTGGGGGGGGGGCTGTAAACTCTCCGTAAAATTTCTGCCAGAATTTTTTATTGTTCTGTCAGAAAATTTGCCCTAGTGAAACGGATTTCTGCCCAACTTTGCCTCCTGCGCTTATGAAACTGAAAAATATTGCATTCATTTTCAGAAGGCTTTAAAGGAGTATACTTGATAACACATTTTTTATGCTCTATGGGCACTTTTTGCCTGATATTTTCTTCTTTTTATTGTATAAGTTGAAGTACCACATTTGCTTTTATTCCTGGCGGGGCTTCTCTTGTTAGCAATTTTGACATACCTGATTTAAATTATCTTGTTTAAATACACTTTTATTTATAAGAAAACTATGATTTTGCCTGAACCTTAATTTTCTTAACTTTTCCCGAAATTTAGCCTGAGATTTTCTTAAATTTTTCTTAACTTTTTTTGAAGTAAAACTGGCTAAAATGGGTTACACTTTCGCTATTGATATTGTATACTTGAATTTGACTTCCATCTTTAACATGTTAAATGAAATAACGACGAAATATTGATTCTTGGCCAACAAAAACACAAAAAGTTTGGAAATTGAGCCTTGTGATTTTCTTAAGAATTTCTTGAAATTTTGACCTTTAGAGCCTCATTTTCTTATAAACTTTTTTCCGATCAAAAACCGTGTATTCCATAAGTAGTTTTAAATTTTAACAACATTTAATGAGTTTATTACTCAAGTTTTCTTTTTCTAGTTTGCATATTTTCTAAATGTGATTTTTAACAATTGTAAGCATACTGCTGTAACGTTTTAATTTATAATTTGATTACTTGAAAAAAATGAAATGCCCCTTGAAAATAAGCTACGGCTGAAGGGAAACCTCTCTCTATTTTCTATTTTTATACAGGAAATGAAATATTATTTCTATTTTAGTACGTTTTATTGTACATATTAAGATATTACATTTACTTTTATTTCTGGTGGGGCTTTTCTTGTTTGCAACTTTAACGTAGCTGCTTTATATTATCCTGCTTTGATAGTATTATCATTTTCACTCCTTGTTTCATCATTTGATGTAAGATACCATTTTGGAAACACTTGCATGTATTTTATACCTTACTCTTTTATGTCATGTGAATTATATTAATTTTCTATTAATTTTTGTATCTTGTTAGTTATAGCCTTACAGCATTAATTTTTCTTTATCTCGCCATTTATTTTCTAAATGTGATTTTCAGCAATTTTAAATATACTTTTTTGATATTTTACTTGTAAACCGAGAGGTTCCTTGGAAATAAGCTAAGCGTGAAAGGCCACCTCTCTGCATTTTCAATTTTTCTTTTGAGCTGAATTGAAATAAAAATTGTTCTTTATCTCACCATTTACCATTTATTTCATATAAAATACAAATTTGATTAATACCCATAACTTTGTTTTCATTTGATGTACTTTTGATAATCTAGGAAATTTTGAGGTTTGGAATCAAGACAAGTGATTGCAAAGCAATTCCTTTCTGGTTCAGTATGTATTTGAAATCTACCTCTCTTTACTTTTTATCAAAACTCTTGTTAAATATTATACTGGTTATGCATATTTTTATCATTCTCGTTACTGGGCTATTCATTTATTTGATGTACTTTTGATAATCTAGGAAATTTTGAGGTTTGGAATCAAGACAAGTGATTGCAAAGCAATTCCTTTCTGGTTCAGTATGTATTTGAAATCTACCTCTCTTTACTTTTTATCAAAACTCTTGTTAAATATTATACTG
>OLMO02000277.1:3148971-3164253 GCA_900291935.2 Cassiopea xamachana
GTGAAAATGTAAACAGAATGTGCATGCAAAGCATTAGTGTGATATCAAATGAAATGCGTCAGTGCTAGCTAAAATCTAAAGCAATAACATGCTCATATTGTCTTAGTTCAGTTTTACATTGAGTCAGATAATGATTTCAATGTGCTATTTGTCTGAAGTTTCTTAACTCTAATTTAATTTTTAAAAGTTTTATAACTTTTAGGCTGTCTAGTACTAGGATGCTTATAGTTTATAATGTTTTTCTTTACAGAAAACCAGTTTGCTGGTTTCCTGCAAAGAAACATCCTCAGATTGTTGTTTTGTTCAAATACTCTCAAATTTTTTTGGTTATTTGAGGCAATTTATTTAGCAGGCACCCAGTGTTATTGTAAAACAAGATTTATTTCCTAGCAATTTGATATACAAGCACAAATCAACTTGAACCAAAGCAGAGTTGAAGAAATCACTATGATTTCCTATGGCTAGTTGCAAAAAAACTCCAACTTGCTTGCAACTTAAAATCTTCCTCATGGTGGCATAAATTAAGCATGCTTTTGTAGTGTTTGTGTCAACCTGGAACAGATTCTATCCCTTTCTTCAAAAATGTCTTGGCGATGTTCGTTGATATCTTTTGCCCACCTTTGACGTGCTTCTTCTGTATTTTAAATGAATCACAACATTTGTTGAACCTGTTTTCAAAGGCAAACCCCAGCTTTGCCTCATGATGAAAGCAAATACTTTTGATGCTTTTGTATTTTAAGCCAGATCTATATAGCAGTAGCTCTTGTGTTTCAGACTCAATACTGCTGAACGGTCTTATTCCACTCTTACGAACATAATGAAACTTATTACAGTCTTCATCTAAATGAGCGCCAAAGTCACACTTTTCAGACCCGATTTTCATATCCTCAATTCGAGTTACGAGTGTGCTGTTCTTACGCAGCAAGAATGAACTGGAAGTTTTCTACTGCACAACTTTAATTCCGTCCTTCTTTCCTGTACACTTAATCATAGTTAAGCTAAATTACCTATATAGGTATGCAAAGAGGTGCAAAGTGTACAGTCTCTCTACAGGCTAAGGAATGCATTTATAGCTGTTTCCTTTCACTTTTTTTGGTGGAAGTCAAAGATATTCAGCAAGTATATAACAGAGGAAAACACTTGAATCACAATGAGTGTTGCAATTAACATTTCAAGCTTTCAAAAGTATATGCTAAGTGAAAACCTTCCATAGACCTTTTGTCGTCGCCACTTTGAATTACGCAGAATGTGGTAGAGCCCGCCCTCCCCAAATAAATAAAAGGGGACCCCACCATCGCCCCAGACCCTTCTCTTCTACAACCCTGGTAATATAGATAGAAAAATACAGCCATTACAGCCATTACAGCCATATATATATATATATATATATATATATATATATACAAATCACCTACTGAAGTCATTTAGCAAACTAATCTGCAGTGAAAACTTACACAAAACATGAATATCGCAAACTAGTAGAATTATAGCAGAAAAGGTGCTCCAGTGCGAGTTAAATTCTAAAGCAATGTCATATTCACATTGTTTTGGTACAGCTTTACTTTGAACCAGGTAACAATTTCAATGTTCTGTTTGTCTAAAGTTTCTTAGCTCTTTCGCTGTAGTTATAAAAGTTCGCTAATTTTTAGGCTGTCTAGTGCTAGGTTTCTTATAAACTGTTTTCTTTTTTTAAAAAAGCTTGCTTTAGCATCAAGCATGGTTGCCATCCTAAGAAAGTGGCAAGACTGTGCTGCAGTTATTTAGGCCTTGCCTTTGATTTCACCCATTTTTGCATTGACCCTGAGAGGCAGTAATGTTCCTGGTGCTATTGTGGATGTGACATTACTGAGAAAGGCAATGCCAAAGTTGGTTGTAAGGAAGATTACCAAGCACAGGTCACGTCAACTTTCCAATTAGAGCTCACGCTCAAGTTTACGCTCAATAAATTTAGTAAGATATTTGCTCTTCTGTTTACCAGTAAAAGGTTCGTTTTTTACAGTAGGTACTCTGTCCGAATCATTCTTCTTCCTTTGGGGAGAGTGTAACTTTTCTCTCTCTTCCTTCCACCAATGCTTGATTAAAGACTTACACAACTTAGCAAATGCGTGATAGAAGGGACTGAGCCCCCATAAACTCTCTTAGTTTCAGCAGGGAAGGGACTGTGCCCCCCGAGTGCCCCTCCACGACACCACTGCTATGGAGCTTTTGCCTATAGCGTCACTTAAGACTCTTTTAAGTGTAATGGGTACACAGAAATACATATATCAATTTGAAGGACTTTACTACAAAGTTACCTTTGTAATTTTGTGGCCGTCGTATGTGCTGTGGTGTATGTGCTGTGGTGTATGGTATGGTATGCCTTCGCGTAGCTTATTAAATAGATATATAAAATAATTCAAAAATAGACTTTTCTTATGTGTATACATTTCGAAACAAATCATCTTCAGTACTAACTTGATATATATATATATATATATATATATATATATATATATATATATATATATATATATATATATATATATATATATATATATATATATATATATATATATATATATATATATATATATATATATATATATATATATATTTATATGTATATATAATGCATATATAACGTATATATATATGATCTTTATTTATCTATTTATAGGTAAATATAAGTCTTTATAAATATATTTATGATTTACAATATATTTTGTGGGCTGCTCAGGTTTTTTGGATGCATAGATCCAGCTTCTTTTCTCGAAGCTTTCTTTGTTCTCGTAGCAATTAAAATTTATATTTATTCACCAAATTTCATTGATAACTGGGCACTGAACTCTCACTAAGTTCAGCTCTGTCGTTATTAGAGTAATTGAATATTTCATTGATGAATAACTGTATCTGATGTAATAAGAAATGCTTCTAGCTCTTAAGACCCAATGCGTATAGCATTGCTGGGAATTGTAGGTAAGGGAAATTCTATTGCTGTTCAATATGGATACCTTTCTTTAATTAGTCGGGCTTTATTTCTCTTTTAAATGAGATAAAACTAACTTATACCAGCTTTGGGCATGGTGTGACAACCCCTTGGCGTGTGAGTCACGTTTTCTGTATGAGGCTCTCTGGACATGGTTATCTGAACCCAGGATACATCAGTGAGCCTGCCTAGGTTTGGCCTAAGTCGCTGCGCCACACTTTGGTTTCAGTTTGGCAGAGCCAATCAAAGTTGATGGCAGCTATACACTGTTAAGCATATGTAAATACTTGTCCCTAATTACGCTCAGTGAATATGCATTGGTTGATCAACTGCCCATTTGCCACCCGGCCACCCAATTAAAAATGGATAATCACGGTTGCCCTTTTGAGCTTTGGCACTCATGCATGACGGGCTTAAAAATTGCAAGGGGGTTACCTCTGCATCTTACTATCTCATCCCCATGCTCTTATTAAGCATTAGAAGCGTTCAGACTGACTTTCATGATGGCTGTTTTTCTTCCACAATGGCCACCTACTCTGTTCATTTCATTAATTTCAATATTTCTAATTTTATGTCCTTCTCCTTAATGGTGGTATGGATCACTGTGCTATCTTCCTTGATCAATCGAAATCATATGCTGTGGATCTGATATTCAGATCAATGCGTCATTTCAATAACGTTGTTCTATACAAGATATGCTGCAATGTCAGACTTTTTTGCTAGGAATAGCATCTCATGAAACACGAACTCAGTTCTTCGCCCGTCCTTATTCTCAAATGAGGTGGCTTCTCTCTTTCCCAACTGCTCCCCATCTCTAGCATCTTTCAATACTAAACAAATTTCTAGGTCCCTAGAAAACTCAAGATATCGAGAGTTCACTTTGCATAGTTTTTGGTGGAACAGCAGTGATTTATTTTTCATTTCCACTTTATTTGCCACTAACATATCCCTCACTTTATGATCTTCTAAAAGGTATGACGAGACATGCCTTATCAAACACGTGCAAAGATAGTCTTTTTAGTTTTTATTGTTTTTCTTGGGAAGGGATACCAGAGGCTCGGGATAGATTCTGGAGCATTCTTGCCTTTGCTCACATTTCAACCTTCGACCCAAACTTTTTGGATGCAACAAGCTGACCAAAATCATCATAACTGTTTATTACAGGGAAATCGCTGTTACAAGAAGACTACCAGAAAGGGCAGCGCAGAGTAGTGAGCTTTCCAAGACAAGAAGTAGTTGAGAATACAATTGACGCAGAACTTTAATATGTGAAAGGGAGCAAATTTTGAGAGCCTAGATTTCCTCCTCATGTGGAGGAGCAGGATTAGCTGTTCATGATGCAAGAATCACGTAGCCATGTCAGAGGCTTGAGGTAGTTTGTCTCAGACCTTCTTGTGTGGTTGGCAAGCACACAGCTTTGCATAACATGAGTTAGGGGTAGACCCTCGTTTTGCATATGAGGCGTACTGGTGGAACATGTTAATTCTCATTGCAGACCTACCCCCTGGTGGCAAAATTCTTGTAGAGTAGTCGCTTATATAGCGCCTTCTAACATCGACTATACGACACCAGTAAATCAGCAAACCCGTTTTTGTTCACGGTGGCATACTGTTCTCTAACTGACAACAAGACTGAAGATCAAAGAGTCCATTTCAATTAAACGGTAAGGCCCATTTTGATTCAATATTTTCATAAATATAGTAGCTTTTCTATTTTTTCATGTCACCTGGCGAATTTTCCACAAATGGATGTTCCGAGGAGTTGTGTAAGTACGACTAGAAATTACGCTGCTTGTTGTTGTGACACGTTTTACAACGTTGTGATTTCGACTGTTGCGGCTAGATTACATTGAAAAAGCCTATGTTTCCCCATAAGTAGTAACTTGCGATATATCTATTTCATAATTAAAACTTTAAAACGAAAGCATTTATGCTGTCCCAATTTTGAGTTCGTTGAGTAGCGGCTTATGAGAGCGCTGTCGATAACTCTCGATAGTTATCTGGAATAATGACATAGCTGATTACGAATAATTAATATGAATTACGCCAAATTTTAGGTATACCAATCCTTTTGATCGTTTGCGAATTTCCGCCTTGAGTATTAATTTTGAATAGAAATTTGGAAGATTTTCGAATTTTGAGAAATTTTTGAAGAGAAGTTTGGTTTTCACGGATTTGGAGTTGATTTAAATTGATTTAAACATCAAGTGTCTTCGACCATCTTGGCCCTTTTGAAAAGAAAACCACTTGATGAATTCTGGACTTTCAGCCTTGCTAAATTTACATATTTTTCCAATTATTACTTGAGGTGAGGAAGTTGCGGAGAAAATGAACAAACCATAGGAGGTGAAAGCTGGTAAATTGATATTTAGAAACAAATGTAAACCAAAATATCAACTACCAGACCCCTCCATTTGCAAGATGTATTTTTGACTTTTTTAAAATGCATAGTAAAATTGCCACAATCTTTTATGCTGGTAGAATTGTCACATTTCATCGTTGTGGCCAGGAATAGCTCTAGCTTCCTCCATGTACTGACGTTGTTCTTTTTGGGTTAGGACAGTTGTAATAAGTTTTCCCAACACATTCGACTATACAAGCTGTTTCTTGAAGAAATTTTACATTTATGTAGAAATTATTCCTCAACGAACAGCTTCTGATGCCGAAAATATGTTTACTGGCTATCAGCAGCAGAATTGAAGTTGCAGCTTGGTGGATTTACTGGCTATGTGATTACATATTTCATTTCCTGTAGCCAGTCTCACTTTGTGCCAAAATCACTAGTCCACTCATTTGCAAATGGGATTTGAACCAATTCGTGTATGCCTTTTCAGTTCATGTTAGTACACATTCCCCATCGGTGAACCATTTAACATCTCCCGATGGAGGTCACAGATTGTTGGTATGAAGTTTGTCCCATGAGATTTTCCAACCACATGTGGAAGCGCCTCTTTTGACACCTATTTGATTTCTTCCTATTTTTTGGCTTCACACCTGTAACGTCGTCAGTTACTGGACATTGTTCAGCTTCTCTGAGCTAGATGTCACGGATCCCTTTCATGATACTTCAATCAATTGCACTTGCCTTGATCTATTGTATCAGAGACTGTGAACGAGAGTAAAGCATGTCATCATTTTGGCGGAGATTCAGTAACCAACGAACACAGCAAAGTAAAATGAAAAAAGTATCATGAATTTTGAACAATACCTACTCCTATTTCTTTATCGTAACTGATAAAAGATATCGGAGAATAGCTTTTCTATGAAAGATATTTGTTTGAAAGTGGACAATAAACAGTGAAGTTATTAGCTTAATTATAGGTAATATCAGTAACCATGAGATGCAAAGATTTACTCTTTCATGCTTCAAATAGCAATTCCTTAAAGTTCTCCACTCAGAAACAACAAAACATTGATTTCTATTGTTTTCGAGTATGAAGACCAAGCTGTTTCAGCAACAATGGGTTTTTACAAAGTTTCCACTAGATATCAACTAGCAAATTAGGCCGAGCATCGTGAAAAAGTCCATTTCATCTAAGTAAAAGCAGTGAAAATGATCTGAATATTGAACTGCAATGAAAAGTGTGGCTTGGATGTAAATTAAGATCATTATCTGGTTGTGAATGTTTTCGTTGCAGACTTTTCTGTGTGGCTAATTCTCTACATAGTATTAGCTTTACATGTGATTGGAGTTCGATCATCCTTTCATGACTGTCCTGTTGCGTCCAGCTCAGAAGAGTTATAAACTATAAGATTTTCCTTCACTGAATGCAGAAATCGTGGCAAAACTCTTGTCACTTTCATGAACTATGTTTTCTAACTAAGTATTATCCTTGCTAGTGCAACACAGAGCCCGAAATCATTGCGTAAAATTAGCTGTCTCAATTATACCCCAGTGTATACTCGTTAGGACAAGCAATGGATTGGATCATGTGGAAACGACATGTTGCATTCAGTTCACATCGTCAATTCAAAGTGCACAGGTTACATTAGTAAGGAAATGGAATGGAAGTATGGCTAAGTTTAAGATAATTTGCATTCTTAGCACAGCATAGTAGATTATTTAGTGTTCACAGCACAGGATGTAGCAAAACAGAAAGTGACAGGACGGAGCATGATAGGACAGTATGTGTGGCATTCTCGAAATGAAGGACAAGGTATGATAGTATAAGATTTGATAGACCTAGGCATGAAAAGATAGGATTTGACAGGATAGTATATGACAGAACAAAATGTGACAGGACAGGGTATAAAATACGGGATGTGAAAGACATGGTTCAACAGAACAGGGTGTAGCAAAACAGGATAACATGTAACGAAAGATTTTGAAGTGCAGGATATGATAGAACAAGATATAACTGGACAGGATATGAAAAGACAGGATGTGATTGGGACAGGATCTGGCAAAACAGGATATGATAGCGCAAGGTATGAAATAACAGGATGTGATAGGGATAGACTATGACAAAACAGGATATGAAAGGGCAAGATACGATATCACAGGATGTGACAGAACAGGATGTGATAGAGACAGGGTATTGCAAAACAGGATATTAAAGGGCAAGATACGATATAACAGGATGTGACAGAACAGGATGTGATAGGGACAGAATATAACAGAACAGGATATGAAACGGCAAGACACGATATAGCCGGATGTGACAGAACAGGATGTGATAGGGACAGAATATAACAGAACAGAATATGAAATGGCAAGATATGATATAATAGGGTGTGACAGGACAGGATGTCATAGGAACAGGATATGACAAAACAGGATATGAAACGGAAAAACACGATATAACTGGATATGACAGAACAGGATGTGATAGGGACAGAATATAACAGAGCAGAATATGAAAGGGTAAGGTATGATATAACAGGTTGTAACAGGACAGGATGTGACCGTGCAGGATATCGTGGAGCAGGGCATGACATGATAGAATATGAAAGGGTAGAATAGCGTGAGAGAGGATGTGACATGACAGGAGAGGATGTGGCAAGGCACGATATGATAGAACGGGATATAGCAGGGTAATATGTGACGGGAATGGTTGTGACAGGACAGGAGTTGAGAGGACAAATATTACAGGACAGGGTGTGACAGGACAATATTTAAGAAAATGCTATATGATAATGCGGAATTATAAGGCATTACAACGTGATGTGACCAAGCAATGAAAGACAAATTAAGATAGCAGAAGGCATGATGGGATATAGTAGGATATAACAAGGCAAGTACTGACGCTACATGACGTTCATGACAGGGATTGATTTGACACTACATTAAATAGGTCATGCAATTAGCTCATAACTCTAAGGAATGGGTTTGAAGCTTAACACTAAAGATTAGTAATAGCGGCTGGAAGGGAATACGGTCTTAAGTGCTCGTGTGTCATCCAAAGCCTTCCCTAGGTATTTCCAAGCCCCGAATTAGCCCCTATCAGGCTAAATCGAGGAAGCGAAAGCAAAATAATTTGTTATCACTTTATCATTCGTACAGAATTTAGCTGGTCTTCAGGGGGTAAATGTACTGTCAAACTCTTTTACGATCCTCTTGCCGCATCTGCTGTTGGCCATACTTTCTGCAACTTTTACGAGTGTTGCATTACTTTAACCAAATAGCTCTCTACATGCCTTTATGAGGATTGTTTTATACGTTGGGCAGTACTGTGCTGTACCAAATGATGCTTTTTGGCTCAGCACGGCACACAGCATAAAATACATCATATCATGTCATCATGTAGTGTCATGTCATATCATGTCATCATGTCATAATGTCACCTACCGTTCTCCTTCTATTTCATGTGGTATCTGTAAGTTCCTTTATTTGTATACACATTTGTAATAGTTGAAGGTTGCAATGAATTTTTATGTTATCTGCACCATTGTCTTGTGGTACACTGCTCGTTAAGGATTTTAAATTCTAACTGAATTTGTAGAAAGACAGCTCTAGAGGAGTAGAACGGCTATTTTGAACCTACTAGAATGTTTTCTCAAAGTATGAACTAACCGTAGGCCATTGTCCAATAGCCTGAGCACCTTTTTCAATTATAAGTAAGCCACTGCTGTATATAGACAGGTTGATCACTGACCTTTTGACCTTATTCTACAAAACGCAGTAAGAGTGCAGATAATGCGCGCATTGAAATTCGGCCAGCCACATGTAATTGGTCAGTTAGCTGATTATCTGTTAATCTTCAATAGTTGCCTTTAGTTGCAAACAATTTGTCTGGTCGCTTAATGTATATGTTAGCAAGTTGAAAGCAAAAATATCTTTACTGATTAAAGCAAAATTGGTTTATCCCTAATCTTGTAGAGCGTTATCGCATAGCCAGAATATACAGCACTAAATAATTTATAGGTTATAGATGGTTGGAGGATTTGAGTTACCAAGACCATTAATACACTAAGATTGCTGAAAATTTTTAATGTTAATTGTACTATGACAAGCTTTAAACAAGCATTAATTCGTATTTATATTTGTGTTCGTGTTTTGACATATATTTTCATATTTGGGTCTGTTTGGACTTGTTTGTTGTATCGTGAGTGCATTTTAGTGAGCGTGTGCAGCATGCGTATTTGTGTACTATTTTATTTGTTTATTGNGTGTATACTTGTGTAGCGTGGGTCTGTATTGTACACGTTTTTACAAAAGAAAAATGTTTATAAGATGAGGTTCAAAAGACCAAAATTTTAAGAATATCCCAAAGAAATCATAAAAGCTCAAGTTGCGAAGTTCAGTCTTTTTACTTCCAGAAATTGATATTACTTTGTCCTTACATCTGAAATGTTAAAAATGCAACATAACTTCGAATTTTCAAGATTAGCGAAAACAGAATACCCTGTCCTAGCCAGCTTGTCCAAGTAAAGGTTAAGGGAATCTTAAGAAAATCTCAGCCTCATTTTCGCAGAATGTTAGGAACATTGAGACTCGGTCAAAAGAGTAATCTTCTTACATAAAAAACGTGTATTGTTTCTTATAGTGTGATTTTATAGGGTGATTCTGTGTATAGCAAACCATTTTAGGCTTCGGGACCAAAATCATTATGCACTGCCTCTGCGAAGGCAATTGTTATGCTTTCTAAGCTAGGATTTGACTTTAGATAATCGTCATGTTTGCATATTTGAATCTCTAATCTGAGTCTCAGTTGAACTGAATTATTTACAAAAGGTAAGCAACAGCAAAAGTTAAAGTATCAGAAGTAAATGAAATTAAGTATGGTTATAAGTAAAACAGCAATGCATGGCCTTATTTTCGATAGTGCTGTTTAGCTAGGGGGCTGCTAAGGGAAAAATGAGATTGACATGCTAAATGAAGGGCAAACTGTAAAAATATAGCATAAGCATCNCATATTGACACACCATACTACTTTTAGAATATATGTACTCTTTCCGCTAGAGCTGGGGCTGGTGTATAGTGTGTGTTTGTATATTTGTGTTTGTATATTTTGTGTTTGTATAGTGTGTGTTTGTGCATTGTGTGTTTGTGTACTGTGAGTGAGTTTGCGTTGTGTGAGTCTATGTGAGTTAGTCTAGTACTTCGTAAGTATGCATGCGCACCCAAGTGTGTATGTATGTATTTTGTGTACACCAAAGGAGTTTTCCCAGCTTTTTCTAGCTGCGCGTCCCTTTCTATTTTGATCATCGAGTTCTTTTTAAATGCTGCTGTGAACAAAGTGAATTGCTTATTTTCTGCGTCCTCTAAACTTCAAACTTTTACACTCTTTTTTTATGAGCACAGAGCTTATAAGCATACTTAAGCTACCAGGCTTAAAAAATAAGCCTCAGAATTGTTTCCCTCGCAACCATTTTTTCCCAAATCATGTGTAAAAATAGAATCAACAGCCGTGGCCTAGCGGTAATGAACTCGGCTCAGACCAACGCGGTCCTGGGTTCAAGGCCCATCGCAGGCCATTGGTGACGTCAGGAAAGGCATCCGTTCTTAAATGCTCGTGCCAGAACTAAAGTCCTCTTAGAGGCACCCTCCAAGCCCCAAGGAACTGGGGTAAACAGATGTAAAATTGAGATCGAGATGTGTAAATATAGTATCACACAAGGGACGAGGTTAAGTGATAGGAAACAGCATTTTTTGCATGAAATGATCCTTTCAGAATGATAGCCTCGATAAGCAATGTTTAAGGATCATTTCAGACTAAAATTGGGAAGATCTTTTAATCATATTGAGCCTAAGCCCAATTTACCCATATGCTTATAAAAGAGAGTATCGCTAGTAAGCAAAAAACTTAGCATAGCGGTTAAAGCGCTTGTTTCCCGCGCGGAAATTCGATGGTTAAACCATGGACCCCTGCTCTACATAGCTGTCTGTTCCTTTGTCATGGAGCGAGGTAGCATAGTGGTTTGAGCGCTTGTCTACTGCGCAGGAGACCGTTGATTGGAACCATGCTCGAGGCCTTGACTGAATTCGTTACTAACCACCCAACAGTGAATGCCTACCTCCTAGCAACACTGGGGGATACAGGTGACGAGGAAAGGAATTGGCCACCCTACCTCATATTTGGTGTGAGTGGTCAAGCGGCCCAGCCAGTTCCATTAGCTTAACTGAAGTTAAGCATGGCTGTGCACGGCCAGAAACTGGATGGGCGACCTTTCAGATTAACGACCAAAACAGCTCACTCCGCCGTCTTTCGGAAGGGACGTTCAACTAGGGGTCCCATGCCTGGATGCGGCATGTATAGTAGGCCTAAATTAGCTGGAAAAGCTAGGTATAACAGCCTACTCAAAATAAAGTAAGCAACAACAACAACAACATTCTGATGGCTCAATATAGATATACTCTCCAACAAGCCAACAGGAACTCCCCTACCTACAAAAAGTGTACAGGACCTTATCTGATCTTAGATGCGCCTTTTATCCTATCATGAAGTGCTTAATAGTATCACCTAAGAGATCTGGTTTAATTGCTAATTAATCCTGGATATTAGCCATAAGAAAATTTAGAATGTGATCAATCTCGCACTGAGTATCGCAAAGCAATCTGTCATGTTTTAATCTATTCTTAATGAAACTGAACGGATTTCGTTAAAAAGAGCGTGCATTTCTTGAAATTACAGATCTTTGTTACTGTAGTACTGGTCCATTCAGCAAGCAGCAATTATGGATAGCTAAAGTTTCCCCTTTGTTTTAGCTGCCTTCCAATTTAATCACTTTTTGATCGCCCACTTCTTTCAAGTAAATTAGTGTGTTGGTAAGTTGGTGGGCACATATGCTGGTAATTAGGCAGCGGCAACCCACTGCCCTTGGCTGCTCCAAATTCCCAGTGGCTGATCTTCCAGTTTGATCATGTTTTGGCCGGATTCTTCTTTCGAGTAAATTAGTGTGTTGGTAAGTTGGAGAGCACATTGCAACGGTATACCACTGTCCTTAAGTGTTCGAAAATTCCCAGTAGTTCCTAATGTTTTATGCTCCCGCAGTCCATCTCAATTGTTTCACGCCGAGACGTTCCTCTTCTAATGCTTGGTTCACTCTGTAGATTTTTGTCTATAGATTCGGAAAGTCATCGACAAAACGAAGATTGTCGGCAAGCTCAAACAAAGGAGCCACGTGTGAAAAAATTCGACGACTCACTTGTTGGTAAAATAGAACATGTTCTACTTATCGTAGACTGTAGCCGATAGATGACATAGTCTGATAGAATATCATTTTCGTTGGTCTGTTACCTTATTTATCAATATCTACGCACAGTTAAATGTTTCAAGCATCTCTTTTTCATGTTTAATCAGGTACAGCGCGCAAATGGTTCTTCAACTCTAGTTTCTGTAGACCAATGTCTATCTGACTTTTTCCTTTTTGTCGATGACTTTCTCAATCTATAGACAAAAATTTACAGTAAGAACAGATAGACTTTGCTGTAGTAATCCTTCTGCCATTGCATCTTTAGCTTTTTATCACTTTATGACACCAATTAGAAAATTTACATTTGCCGATAACTAAGTCTAATGCTCGTTATATAGCCGCAAAATAATGTTATCCAAAACTGAGATCTCTAATTGATGTGATTTATTTTGCAAGTCTTCCTTCCACTAAAGCAAAATTTATCTCTAAAGATCATTCTCGGATTTTGAGTACACGTACTTTTATAGGAATGTATTTTCCGTCTCAGTACTGATACTTTCTTTAGATTTTGACGATTCTAGTATCAAGACCTTCTTAAGCTTTACAGGAGAAAATTTCTGAGTTCCAATCTTTGTGCATACATATTAGCAGAAAGTGAAAAAGCATGATGCACACTTGAAATGATNTGATGAATCTTAGTACTTGAGGACAGCCAGCTTAACTATATCATTTTATACAGAGATAAATCAAATTTTAAGAAGATATACACCTATAAACTTTCTTAGTTCTCACAAATCCTGCACTAAACTTTCTTAGAATTTTGAGCAGCAGAGCACTACTTTCTTGTAAGCCTTACAAAAAAGATGTGTACTTTGATACGCGATTGATTTGCGCTCATCTCATTTCCCGCTACAGTGGCTTCCATAACAGTTTCCACAACGTACAATCCACTGTAAGCAAATACATTAGTTGCTACTGGTCCAACATGTTTTAGGGAGACGGCTTTCTTTCCCCAAGGGTGTCTTACAGGTACCTCACGTCCCTTTGTCCTGAAGAAAGGAAACAACGGCTTGATTGAATCATTGGAATAACTAACAGAGTTGCTTTCAAACTTGCTTCAATTTTACGTTTTATTGGCCTATTCTCATATTAACAAATAACACCTATTAGAGTGCCTTTCATTCGTTTGAAAAACATCACCTTTTTATATACAAACTATTCGCGTTTGCAACAAACATTTCTTCATAAAGTGTAATTGTTGCCGTGATCCACAGGCCTCATTCATATATCGATCAATTCTTGCATACAGCCACCCACTGCGAAGGTTACCGTGCTAGCTCGTTCTTAGCAGGTTCTGTATTGCACTTACCAGTTCCCTTCGGACCTGTCGAATAGCCCAAACTGCGTGCTCTATTTTCGCCATACTGCCTAGTAATGGATATTGACAAAGAGACACCTGTTTTGTAGAGTATAGCTGTTCTAGAATTCCACCTTCTTCGCTGAGAGTTATTTTACCACGGAAAAACTCTATGAATAAGCTTAATCGGCAATCAGAACTAAACTGATGCTGCTTCGACAGAGCCAATCGAAAATGCAGTCGTAGTGCGAGAATGCAATAAATCACGTCGCGGCCTAGCCGAAGCATCTAGAGACCACCGCATTTACGCTGATTTGCATAACTTGTCGTAACTGTTTATGGATAGAGTGTAAAATGGCGTACATTCGATTTCTTTTAGGGCACTAAATAGGGATACACATAGCCCTAAAGATGCCACTTAGAGGTTTGTAAATGCTCTCTTTACATTTGTACTGTGATTTTGGCTTTGATTACCACATGCAAGTAAAAAGGCCTTTACCACCACAATGCCCTTTTAATCCTAAAACGTTTGCTTGTTCACTTTAGACTTTGGTGAAATGCAGCTTTTACGAAGCATTTTTGGGTAATAAAAATCTCCAATCACATTATTTGCCAGTTGTGAAATCGTCTACATAAAACCCTTCAATGTCTTTTTGTAGATCGTCTTCCACGAAGCATAAGTTCTTTGAGAATTCTTGAATAAGTAACTTTCCTCTCTGTAGAAACTGTTCAAACCACCTCAAATTTGTCGTTGATTCATTTTCGAATTTGTGATTTTAGTGTAGGAGAAATTTTGGTAGAGATAGGAGCAAAAAGAATATATAAAGAAAGCTTTCAGATATGAACAAAAAAGTTTTCTTGAAAGGCCAAATCTTGATAGTTTGCCCTTTTTTCTTTGTGGTAATCAAAGTATCATAGAAATTGGCTTATAGATTGAACCTAGCTCTGGTACTGCCTTTTAGGCCTCATGGAAAATGCAGTAAATAGAAGTATAGAAATGTGTAATTTAGCTTCTCGGCTAGCCTATTATATCCTTCTTCTATTAACTGTACATTCGTTTTCTTCCACCAACAGTTGGTATTCAACTATCAGTGGAAAATACCGTTTCTTTCTATACGATTCTTCACCACCTTGCTACATTCTTGTTGGATGCCATCCCACTGTTTTACCTTGTAGATCAATGTAGTGTTTGTAAACAGCTGGTTGATTCGTTACGCTTCAAAAATCTGTTTTTTCTCTAAAACTTTACACTTTGCTTTATCAAGTGCCTATTACATCTCCTCTCCATGTATTATACATACAGAACAGCAAGCCTTTCCATAGGCACTTTCTATATATAAGCACTTTCCTGCTAAAATTACGAAGCGGCACATGTCAATATTTAC
>OLMO02000277.1:3200117-3212780 GCA_900291935.2 Cassiopea xamachana
TAGTCATTTGTAACTCCGAATACCGGGGTGCATAGACCTAGGAACCAGGGGCACGCCCCCACTTCTCACAAATTTTTATGCAAAGTATCCCCTTTTAGGTTACATAGTTACCCTTTTTATATGCGAGGGTGCCCCCTGAATGCATGTACCCCCCTCTGTTTGAATGCTTCCTACGTCTTTCCCGGAGTGAGCTACATTTGGGGAGAGTAAGAACACGTTTCCAGTGACAATTGGAGGTATGAAACTTTCTGATGAATGTTTGAGCATTGTATTATAAAGTCTTGTACTTATCTCTCATTGGGGTATACTTTTGAAGTATATTTTTGAGGTTCTTGTAAAAGAAAATGAGGCTCAAATGGCCAAAATCTTAAGAAGATCGTGAGAAAATCACAAGGCTCAATTTCCAAAATGAAGTGTTTTTGTTGGCCAAAAATCAATATTTCGTCATTCTTACATTCAAAATGTTAAGTATAGTATTCAATTTCAAGTATAGAAGATTAACAAAGAAAAAGCAATCCATGTTAGCGAGTTTCTTTCAGTAAAAGTTAGGAAAATTTAGGAAAATCTCATGTTCAATTTCGGGAAAGTTAAGAAAATTGAGGCTCATGCAAATTGATGGTTTTCTAATGAAGAAAACACGTGTATGAAAGTTTTTCAGTAGAACTAGAAGGGGTATAATAAAGTTGAACAGTTTTCAAACTCTAGCCCCCCATTCCCCCCAGCACCCAGAGCTATAAATGGCTGGCCCCCTAATGATAGGGAATTGATTGATTTGTTGCCCTCCCGCGGCCTTGAGCAGAGGATATCTTGTACAGGGTGCGAGGTGAGAACACGAGCAGTGGGTGCCTGAGTAACTGAGAACCGTTGCTCTAGGGCAGTTCTTCTCAAATAGTGGGGTGCCCCCCATTGGGACGAGTATGACCCCCAAGGAACAGGCGTACTTTACAATTTTTATAGGTATTGATGTTATGTATAGTAAGGTGGGGTGCGAAATATTTTCTCTTCCCATGAGGAGGGCTTTGGAAAAAATAATTGAGAAGCGCTGCTGTAGGGATAGCTCTACAGTTTCGCCGACTTTGCACACCCTGTTATCAAGGTATATCTCATGGTCAATAATTAAGAACGTAAGCAAGCTTTCGAAGCTTTAAATATGATTGCATGACTTGTCGCAACGTTGAATCATTAACCAGGATTCACATGTAAAGCGGCAAGGGCTTTGTTCTGACCACACTCTATGTATGATTGAAACTGTCGTGTCATGTGATTTCGTCGGAGCTTTATTTTTCATTCTTACTGCTGATCAGATAGGATAGAGCTTTCCTCATTTAGGCCCATCCGAACAATGCTACTGATTAAGTGCTCTCATCCTTAGCCCCGAAAGTTATCGGTTATATGGACACTTTTTCATGGCATTGCGACATGTGGTTTCTGTGAGAGGGGTTGTATGGTCTAGGAAAGTCAGGCGGGAAATTGTCCTTTTCACAAAGGTCGGGGAAGTCAGGGAAACCGACAATGGTCAGGGGAAATGGCACTTTCGTACTGTAGGTCAGGGAACATTTTCATTTTTGATCATACTGAAGTATTTAATTTTTTTGGTCTACAATGAAAGTTCGCCCTTTTCTATGTTTTATTTTTAACTTTACAATTTGATCAATCGTAGAAAAATTTTGATGAGCTTTGTCATTTACTGTTGCTAGTCAAAGGTATTAGTAGCACCATGCTAAAAATAGTGCTAAAAATTGTCGCTGTCGCTTGCCAAGGGCTGGATGTTGACCCCATAGGACGGGGAGAAAAGATTGTTTTTTCAGAAAAAGTCATGAAAAAATATCGGTTTTCTCAAAAAAGGTCAGGGAAAATTTGCGCTTTTAGTTAAAAGTCATGGGAATTTTTGTCAATAAGTTCGTATAAACCCTGTGTGAAAGTGTTTGTAAAAATCCTAGAGGAATATTAGCTCATGAAGGACGTTGAGTGCAATTTGCGCATAGATGGAGCCAGGGAAGAAATATTGGGGGCTAACACTGTCAAAAGGCCTACAGTGAGCGAAACGAGAAAGTTTTAGCTGGTCACGCCCATCAATTTGCATCAAAAGAAGAAGAAGAGGTCGTGAAAGCACTGACAGTGCAAAAAGGTCTTCAAAAGTTTAGGTGCCGACGGGGAACTCAGTGACATTTTAGGGGGCCCAGACCCCAAGAACCTCCGGTAGGGCGATCACAGAATTTATGATAGCGGAATATCTCTGTAAGAAATCATGGTGCTGCCTCTTTTTCGAATTTATTTGTCATTAAGTCGGTGGATGAGAGTTGAAGTAGAGACTGGATTGCGAGGTACCTTTACATTTTGAATAGATGAACAGTGAATTATATGTCGAAATAAAGACGAAAAAGGCGACACAATAAAGACGACTAAAGAACAAGACCAAGTAGCATCGAACATTTTTCACCATTTACTTGGACAGTTGAAATTTTTGGGTTGTTTGTCGATTTTTGATGCTCTTTTTATTTTTTGATTGAAAATTATACATTCCTCTATAACGAAAAACCTCTAAAGCGAAAAATAAGTGATATTTCTCACAATCCCATATTGGTGTTCTCAACAAGTGTATCCCCTGTACGAAAGGTGTTGGTTTTCGATATCCTAGGCGAGCTGATATCATAGCTATCTTGGTTAACGAGTGAAGTGACTTGAAATGCTCCCTTTTGTGCATTGATCTAGAAGCTGTTCGCAATAGTCTTAATTAGTTTTATTGTCTTGAATTGCCATTGGTTGATTGATTAATTGATTAGTGATTGAGCAATTGATTGATTGATTAATTAATTGAGTGATTGATTGACTGATTGTTTGATTAATTGATTGATTGATTAATTGATTGATTGATTAATTGATTGAGTGATTGAATGATTTCAAAAATTTAAGTAGGGTAACCCTTCAGCTTTGCTGATTTTTGAATAGCCCTCCGCTTGAAAACATAAAAAATAGATTAAGTTAGTATAAAGGAATAAAATAGTTAAAACTACAAACTTACATAGATTGAAAGACCATAATACAACTTGCCATATTATACATAATTTATAGAGAAAAAGTCTAGAAGATTTATGAGTATGATTTAAAATTGCTTGTTGCTTTCGCTTGCTTACACTTTGTGGGTAGGCTGTTCCATAATTTGGCACCCCATAGGAAAAGCATTTCAAGCCATTAGAAAATCTCTTTTTGAGGTAGGTTATTTGAAGCGTACATGTCTACATACAAGGACTGTGGAATTTGAAAATGGGGAGGAAGCTTGGGCTTGAGGTGAAAAGAGGCATGCAAATTTGATGTAGTGAATTTGTTGAAGAGAGAGCTCGTTACGGCACGACTGGACCGACTATCTTGTCTTTGTACTAGTTCGTTTTTCTTTCACGTCACGTGTTATTTGCATTCATTTCCGTTTTCGTTATTATGGATTAACACTTTATCTAAGAAAGTGATGACTGATAAACTTTTGTCGGTGTCACACCCTACCCCCTATTGTGTGTCCCTAGCGGTACCCCTTCAATAGTATTCACGCCTTGGTGACTAGGAGAGTGTGGCCTTTCTGCTCTATTTTTACGCATCTAAAATCCCTTGCACGAAAGTTTGCGGTTAAAAGTTTGAATGTAGCTATTCATATGATAGAATCGATTAATCTTTCGAGTGTGCGTTGCGGTCTGTGAGAGGTGAATAATTCATCCCCACGCGGAGCACGCTAGATCGTGTTTTTCAATATTATTTTGTGTCTAGCGACCTGTGACTGTTGGGGTTTTGTGTGAATGACAATTTTTACCAGTTTCCTAGTTTTCATACGTTCATAGCAGTTCCACTCTTGCCTGCCATTTTTAGGCATCGATCAGTGAAAAGTCGAATTAACGGCCATTGTCCTTTATGTTAATGCAGTTCATAAAGTCATGTATTAATTCATGAGCTCATTCCTTTATACGTTTATTCATTCTTACGTTCATTAATCCATGCAATCATTCATACGTTCATTCATAAATTGGTTCATCCATACGTTTATTCATGCATTCATTCATTCCTTTCTTTAAACGCTTATTCATTCATACATTCATGCATACATTATTAATTCTCATTCATTCATACGTTCATTCATACATTGATTCATTCATTCATTCATTTATTCATTTATTCGTTCATTCATAAATGTATTCATATATCATGTATTTGTCCATACATACATTCATACATTATCTCTTACCATTCACTTATGCATACCGTAAATTCTCTTTTAGCCCCCCTCTCAATTGGGCCCCTCTCTCCAGCAAGCCCCCCTTTTTGGACCAAGAAATTTATTAGGCCCCCTTCTCTATTAAGCCCCCATAGATAATATTGAATACTCCCAAGTGTAAGTAAGCTTCATAGAAGGAAGTAAATTAAGCTAGATCACGCTTTGAAGGCAATATTTCTCTTGCTATCAAGAATCAAAGTCATTCATTGACTTACTGCGGATAAAAACGTTCTATATCAACGGTTACTATACAATTTTTCAATTTTGTTTCTTCTGCTGTGAACCAATGATGTATAAACTAAATATGAGTATTTTTCTCTATTTTCATACAGCAAATGTTTAATTAACTATTGAAATTTTTCAAGAAATTTATTAAGCCCCCCTCTCTTATAAGTCCCCTCGAAAGTGCTTGAAATTAACAAGCCCCCCCGGGGTGCTTAATAGAGAATTTATGGTACATAAACTCATTCATTTCTACATTCATGCATTTGTCTATACATACATAAATTCATTCATTCATACATACATACATCCATTCATAAGCACTCAATTATAAGCAATGCAATAAAAATTTATAAATGTTGAATTTCTTTCAGATAAAAAATGACGAATTGACTAGAATCCAAAATGAACTGGAACAAGAAGTTGATAGCTTCCGAAAATTGAAGAAGTTAATTCAAGAACATGGTCTCCCTAATCACGATCAAATGATCATGCTTCAACAGCAGGTAATAGCGAGCCTCGTTTTGTTTCATTTCAATAAATAGTAGGTATGTTTATAAGGGTGGATTTATGAAAAGGAAATGGCCATTGACATTAGCTCTCCCTCATTGTCCCGGCAAAGATCTATCTATTATTAAGCGAAAATCACTGTCAGTTCTTCTAAAAACATATGGGAGCTAAATCCCCCCTTCCAGCCCCCCTACTCCGCTGCGTGTGGACGCCATCATACAGTCAGTTTATGCTTTTCCATGTAGGTTGTGTTGGTGTCATTTCCTAATTTGATACTGTTTTGTACTTCAGATAATGAGTGTCCTTAATTATTTCTCAACTTTGTGAAAGAGATCTGATTTCAGGAATCAGTTAGGAAATTAAGACTCTTTTATATGCGGATATATGGTAGCGTTTCAACTGACCATCCATCCTTTGCAAGCGTTTGATGAGAAATTGCGAAGTAAGCAAAGATGGATGGATGGCTTGTAATGCCGATAACTTTTGATCTGTGTGAGATATCAAAATTGCTCCTTCTGGAAAATGAATTGAAGCCTTCTGAATATGCTTGCAAAATATTTTCCAATTATTCGAAACTATGTGTTATCAGTTGTTTCGAAAAGAAAGTACACTGTTTAACACCAAAACACGCTCTTCGAACGAATTCTCTCAACATTATTGGCGATTCTTAGTTAGCCAATCAAGATTTGACGTCTATACTATCTGTGTATGGTTTCATAATTGCTGCTTGTATTCGATAGCGGTTTATGAGCAAATAAACACACTTCAGTCACTCACATTTTGAATGTATTTTAGAGAATTGCATTTCTTAGCTTAATCTTAGTCTTACAGAAGGAGCAATTTTTATATCTCGCGCAGATGAAATTATCGAATTCTTGCAACATTATTGGCAGGATCCTTCGATGCTGATTCCTTTGTTAGCCAATCAAGATTTGACGCCTATGCTGACACAGTTACATTGTGCTTTTGGAGCCACAAAAGTGCCTTAGATGATTTCAAGAATTTGCTTTTTGCACTATTTGGTGCTACAATTAAGATTGGCATAGCTCATGTCCTGGAACCAAGAGAATTTTTCTACTTGGGGAATTGTACATTCCGAGGATGTTGGATATCACAGAGCTGTAGTACCTTTTCCATCTCTTGTTTTTAGCCCAGGGTTCAAACCTGGAAAATAGGCCATTTTTACAAAAAATCATGGAAAACCTGGAATAGTCAGGGAGCTCTCTATAATTTTTAACGAAATCAGGGAAAAGTCAGGGAAAAAATTATTTAGTCAACATATCATTTTCTTTAACTGTTGGCATGGTTATTCGCAAATTTGTAGCTCCATTCGTGCTGAAGTAGTAGGGGGTGTGGGGGATGTCACACCCCCATTTTTGCTGAAACTGTCGGTAACTCTATACCTTGTCGGTAAAAGCTTACTTTGCAATCATCGCTTGACAGTAATCGATCCTCATTTTCGGTAACTTTCGGACATTTAATAGCCTCTCAGTAAATTTCTATTGCTGCACTGCCCCCCCCCCCCACTCAAAAGTTTTTCGGCACGCCACTGCTGACTACATGACATTATATAGGGTTCACACTGAACCTGGAAAAATTTGAAAACCTGGAAAATAGGCCATTTTTACGAAAAGTCAAGGAGAACTTGTAATAGTCAGGGAATTTTCTATAATTTTTATCTAAGTCAGGGAAAAGTCAAGGAAAACAAATTATTTAGTTAGCATATTATTTTCATTAACTATTGGCATGGTTGTTCGCAAAAGTCGTTGCTCTAATTGTTGTTAGTAGATGTGGACTTCATTATTTAACATTGTGAAATAGCAAGTATATGTGTATTGCCTATTGGTTAGGTTTCATTTTCTTTACTTCTCTTTGTAAATATATGAAATGGATTTCAAGGAAAAATTGGGTGCTTTTGACTACCATTCAGGGAAAGGTCAGGGAATAGTCAGGGAATTTTGATTCACGTATTGGGTATGAACCCTGAACCATGTAGCCTTTCAGTTCGTAGGGTATTATTGCCTTGGAGTCGGTAATAGTAGTGCAGTAGTTTTGCCACAAATTTAGGGATTTCAAGGAAAGTCAAGGAATTTTATTCTCGATCAGGGGGAATCAGAGGAGAAGGGAAGATTTTTGAAAAATCAGGGAAAATCAGGGAAGTTTTCAATATGACAATTGCCAAAGTTTCGCTTCTGTTATTGAATCCTGTTATGTCCAATCATTTTGAAGTGTAGTTTCACGTTTTATGAAACTAGAGATTTGAACGGCCAAAAGTTGGATAAAGGTACTCCCAAACCTCACATCTGTCGACAGAATTCCAGGGAAAACGAGTAGCAACTCGCTGAAAGTATCAGAGAAAATCAGAGAATTTTTCCTGATATGGCAGTGGCAATCATGTGTAATGTGTACCGTAGTATTGACTTGGAGTCTTAACATAGACATAATATATACCGAAGTGTTGACTTCGAGTCTTTACATTGGCGCAACGTGTACCGTAGTATTTTAATACTGGCTTGGAGTCTTAGTATGACCTAATATGTAACTTAGTATTGACTTGGAGTCTTTTTGGGTTGTAGGCCGAGTCGTATAAGGAAGACGTATTGAGTGAGAGGAAGGACAGAGAAAGAGCCCAAGCCCAGAGGGAGAAGCTTCGGAGGGATTATGAAGTGTCTCAGAGTAGACTAGCCTCCCTTCAAGAACAGGTAGGATGTACTGTCTCACTAGTACCAACCCAATGAGTGACTAGCTACCGAAGGTATTCTTTTTGGTTTGGGCAAGTACAAGAAAGAGTTGTCATTAATTGATGACAAAGGGGAGAATTGATTGATGGGAGTTGTATTTCACGTATTTTTGATTGCTTAATGTATGAATGCATTAGTACCTACATTCTTTTTTATAAGAACATAGTTTGTAAAAATATAAAGCTCAGAATAACGGAAATTTTAAGATTAATTTAAGAATAATGTTGGCTCATGCTTCATCAAGATATAAGAATTTTTTGTATCCTAGTTATAATACTGCATTCAGATATGTTTTCTGGCATAATTTATGCAAAGTATGAATTCTTGCTTAGCTTTATGATGTAGTAAAATATCAACAAAGATTGGAATATATTCCTTAAATTTTTAGGTAAAGTTACAACTTTGGTATTGAAGAATAATTTAAGAATAATTCCAGGCTTAAAGTCAGAAAAATTTAAGAATATTGAGGCTCAGAAAAAAGTTAGGTATTCTTATGAAAAGAGAGTGTATCCGTTTTTGCGTATGTTAACTTTTTTCGTGTTTGTGCATTTTTTGAGGTTCCATTTGCACTGCTCGGGATCAATTTTTATACGGATCAATAAGTGGACCTTTGCAGTGAAAACCTGGCCTAAAACTTCTAATTGTATGAAGGCTGGATCGCGTTTGATCCTTTTACTAAATGGATCAAAAGTGATGCAGTGAACCGTATCAGTTTTGCTACGGATTGCTTAGAAGTAGTGTAGATGGAAGGCCAATCTGTATCACGTATTATACGGATCAAAAGTGATCCTTTGCAGTGAAAACCGGGCCTAAAGGTGCTAATTGTATGAAGACTGGATCACGTTTGATCATTTTGCTAGAAGGATCAAAAGTGACACTGTGAATCGCATCAGTTTTGCTACGGATTGCTAGGAGTAGTGTAGATGAAAGGCCAATCCGTATCACTTTTGATACGGATCAACGAGTGATCCGTAGTAGTTTAAGCGAGGCCTGTGAATCTGCGTTTGCCTAAGTTTATTATCTACACTGTAATCTGTGAGCTTTTCTCCTTTTTATGCAGGTTTACAAGTACCAAGAACATATTTTCAAGCTGAACACAGACCGTCAAAGACTAGCTCAACAACTTGAAGCTGCAAATGGTGTCCAGGTATTAACATCTTATTTGAGGATGGAATAGACACTTGATGCCTTATCCACTACATTTTGTCATTAGTTGATAGACACCATATCAGGGTTCTCAATGGGGGTGCATCGTGCACGCAGGCACGCCATCAAGGGCTCATTCGGGAGTGATAATTTACGCGCCCAGTAATGTATACAGTAGAACCTCGATAAGTCGACTACAAGTTAAGTCGAACTCCCCGATCTTGAACATTTTCTTATTTCCCTTGGTTTTCGTATGCTTTTTGTACAGAAAGTACCTCATATAAGTCCAGCTCTGGTTAAGTCGAGCTCCGGATAAGTCGAATAACTCGATAAGTCGAACAAAGCGCTAACTCCTTTCAACAAACAACTCCGCTCAAGTTGAACAAAATCGGTAAATTCAAAGCTAATGCGATCGAAAGAGTCCTGTCAGCAATCGTGGTCAACATTTTATCAATTTACCTTAAAAGGTAAATACTCAATATCCCGTTCTTGTAATATCTCGTACGGATTTCATGACGATTTTTCAATTGGCACGCGACTAGCATTCCACCTTTCACTGCTTGCCCTTTCACTTTATGAGCATTTGCTTCTTGAGGCACCAGCTTTCGAAAAATAAAATAAAGTTTTTGCAAGTTTTCCTTTGCTACTCTTGTTTAAATGGCCAATCAAAGCATTTAGGGGCAGTTGGCAACTCTGCACAGCGGGCCAAAACAGTGTCTTGGCGGACATTTAAGCATACCTTCAGTTAGATAGTCCAAAAAGGTGGTTGAGAGATCATTTGAAGAGTGACTAATAAAAAAAATGAAATTTTCGAACAACTGAGGATCTGGGATCTAATTTTGTTCAAGTGCAATGCACTGGCACACACCACATGCACCCAATTTCATTTTGTATTAATTTAGAATCAATCATCAAAATTAAATGATGTGGAATGTTCATGAAAATTTTGTCTTTCCACATGGATTTACGAAAGAGTCCAATGAATCAAATGGACTTGGGGCAACCCCAAAATTTAGCTTTGAAAGATGAAAAGTGCTACTATGGACCACATTGACTACAGTGGTCCAAACTCTACTTGAAAGTCCACCCCTAGCCTGTTGTGCTCTAGGGGCATTTTGAAGAAAAATTCAACTTCTAGAGATGCAAGCCTTGATAAGTCGAAGCCTCAATGAGTCAAGCAAATTCTTTTGTCCCCTGGCAGTTCGACTTATCGATGTTCAACTGTATTTCCACTCTTCAGAGTGAAAGCTGGAATGCGCCAAGTGATTTGATAATATCTTAAGTAACAGGCCATTCTACTTGAGAAACTCTTTATGGAAACGGACACCATAACAGCATGCTTATTAAAGCTGAAATCATAATTCTTGTTGCGGTTTCATATCATTTTGAATCGCTCGCCGTACTCTCCTCATCTACGTTGTTAATCAAGGTTTTGTACTGGTTTTAGAAAGTTTTGAAAAGTTATGGAAATTTTTAATGTCGCTTTGCAGTACCTGGAAAATTTTGCAAAAGAGACGTTTCTCTAAGTGGCTATGGAAAGTTTTGGATTTCTATTGAGGAAAATTCTAAGATGTGATGAAATATAGTGTAGTTTCATATTATTTTATTCATATTAAACACAATATGTGTTATGCTTGTTCATTTTACTATTTATAATATAAAACATAATCTACCAGAAAAATCACATATTGTTTATAGGATTGAAAAAATGGTTTTTCCATTTCCATAGGGTTTCAATATCCAAGCTAAAATGTATTTCATGATTTTGGAAATTTGGTAACTGTTCTTTGGAGAAGTTTTTGAAGTTTTGTGAAAGGGTCTGTACGAACCCTGTTGATCATGCGCCCATAATTTCTGAATGTGAAAAACCCTGCCATCTGCTGCTATGCCAACAGCTTCATTTCTATCTTGAATCAGGGGGTGTCATCAGGAGTTTCTTGATGGGACGGGGCTAAGTTGCGGCAAGAGGGGAATAGATCTCAAAAGTTTGTGGATATACTTATGTATATAATCGGGAGTGTGATTGTAGGTTTTCTGCAGAAGTGTAGAATTCAAACATCAGATTCACTGAGATATGCCAGAGCTGACCGATCGACGGCAATGTTCAGGGGCAGGCTGGCTAAATTCTTTGGCCCAGGCACAGTTTGACAAAACTGGTCCATGAATTATAGAAAGTGGATATGGGCTGCAAATTTCTGATAAATCCGCAGTTTTAGTGCCAGTTCTTTCATATGTACACTGTGAAGGTCTTCATTTTGAGAATGTAATGTTTTCTCCACATTCTGCAGCCAGCCCTTCGACCAAATGGCCAGAAAGGTCAATCCACCTCTGGAAATGTTCATTGCCGATCCAGACAGATATAATGTGGCCTCTACTTCGCTATCTATCCATCTTTTTTGCATCTAGTTGCGATCCGTTTATCTTTTTACATATTTGTCCATTGATCTAGTTCTCTATAGATCTATGTATTTGTCTATTATCAATCTCTATATCTTCAGTCTGCCTGTCTGTTGTCAAGCCTCCCTGTCTGTCGGTCGGTCGGTCTCTCTGTCTGTCTATCTGTCTGTCTATTCTTCTGCCTGTCAGTCTTTCAGTCTGTCTGTTTATCCGTAATTCTTTCTGTCTGTCGTCCTGTCTGTCTTTCTGTCATTCTGCGTGTCTTCTGCCTGTTTATCTGTATTTCTGTCTGTTTATCATTTTATGTCTTTCTGTCAGTTTGTCTGTTTATCTGTATTTTTATCTGTTAATCATTTTGTCAGTCTTTCTATAAGTCCGTCTGTTTATCTGTCTATATGTTTGTCTTTCTGTCAATCCGTCTGTTTATCTATCTTGCTGTCTGTCCGTCTTCCTGTCAATCTGTCTGTTTACCTTTCTTTCTGTCTGTCTTTCTGTCAATCCGTCTGTTTATCCATCTTGCTGTCTGTCTGTCTTTTTGTCAATCTGTCTGTTTACCTTTCTTTCTGTCTGTCTTTCTGTCCGTCTGTCTGTTTATCTGTCTCTCTTTCTGCCGGTGTCTGTCGTTTTGTCTGTCTCTGTCTGTTTGCATCTTTTGTTCTGGGTGTGGTAGGATCCGATTTGTTTTAATTACTTATTTAATTTACAGATATCCTCTCTTTGTGACCACTCAAAGACAGATGTGAGATCTTTTGTTTCGCAGAATCAAGGCAGCAAATTGATGCGTCAGTTGTCAACACCAACATTCATGGGATCAAAGATGGGCTTTGACCGTGCACTTAGCAAGAATCATTTCAGCCCTCCAAATCAGCACCAGGTTCTTCCACCCAATGGGGGACATATGGACGATATGAACCGTGGGAGAGGCGGATTTAGAAATGGCTTCAATGGGCCGAATCGAGGCTTTAATGACCGGCGCCCGCATAATGGAAGGTATAGTTCATGCATTGCTGTGTATTCAGGAGAATTGATTTTTAGCTTGGCTTCTGTCGTAATGTCTACTCAAGCTCTATTCTTCTTTTTTTTGCATTTAATTGTTTAATTTTAAGAGTCTTCTCCGTAATTAAAATTACTTATTTAATGTAGTATTGTTTATATGCCGCATGTCCTGTTATTTTATGTATCAAGTAAGTTAAGTTGTTTCAAACTATCACTTGCAGTATTGATTGTATTGTGTTATTTTTAGTTACGTTTCTGGTAATGTAACTATCCCTGCGTTTGTATGTCTATGTATATCTATATGTGTGTTTGTGTGTGTCTGTGTGCGTGCGTGCGTGTGTATGATGTGTGTATATATATATGTATGTATGTATATGTATATGTTTATGTATG